>JAXQQM020089275.1:0-34922 GCA_034641835.2 Pinus albicaulis | reverse complement strand
GGAGTACCGGCGCCATACGGTGGGAGTTCCAAACCGGCTCCACCGAATCCTGAGGCGGCTAGTGCGTGCAGTGACGTGCTATCATGAGCACCATGCGGATTAGTCTCTAGGATTTAGCTACACCTATTTTTGAGAGACACAGTGTCTCAGGATGTATTAAGACAATTATGTATATTTTTTGAGTTTTGTGATGCACACTGTGCAAACATTTCGACACACATATATATATATACATATGACTATTTCTGGATGGATCTTTCTTTACATATGATGATGTTTTTATATGTCATGTGAATGTCTAATACAAATGTAATCTAATGTATCAGTTACATAACAAACGACCCAATGCGAAATGTATTCACACAATGCATCTAATCACACATTTCATTTTTACGCAAGCTTAAAAGCACACATGAACACACACATATGCAAACTATGCTTGTAACAAGTTTTATTTTTACGCAAGCTTAAAACACAAACTATGCTTGATAATAAGAAAGACGGGCATGCCCCCCAGTATGTTGTCTCAAATCGAGGCACATGCCCCCCAAGCTTCACTCGATTGAAAATGGAGTGAAGATTGAACACACACGAGATTTGAGCTGAAACTGACAAAAATCGAATTGAATATGCTTGTGTTTCATTATTTTAACGAGGTTGACACACTTAAAAGAACTATCCTCGAACAGCTTGTTTCATTGTTTTTAGGAGCTTGACACAAGTGGAGGAACCATGCTCCAAGATCCTAGTTTCATTTTTTAAAGAGCTTGACCCAGGGAGGAAACCATGCTCTAACTGACTTACATCAAAATGGACAAGAAGGCGGCGCTTCCAAGAGTTCCACTCCCGATGGAAGGAAAACATCCTGGAAGTCAGGACCTAATGCCCCCAGCACATTATGCACAACGGCATCATCACTGAGCACAGGCACGGGGTAAGTAGCCACATAGTTGACCTGCGGTGGAGCAGATACAATGGGTGGATAAAAACCAGGAGGGGGTGATGGCGGACCAGATGCTACATTGGGACCAAAGAACGACAGCTGATCAATGGTCACAATCCGTCCTTCATGTGGAAAACAGGCCACACGAAAAAGGGAGGAGACAAGTGCTCCCATGGCATAGGTGTAATCGCGCCCCAGGAGCAGATGGAAATCCAAGGGGCCTGGAACGACCATCACATCCATATGGACGGTTTTCCCTCCCAAAGTAATCGGTAACCTTGGAAGGATCCCCAACGGCTGACTCGTTTTTCTATTGAATGTCAACAGATTCTGCGTAACAGGTGCAAGCGGTGGCGAACCGAAAGCTTGCCAGGTAGTTGATGACAGAATACTAACAGAGGCGCCTTCGTCTATAATGGTTCTAGGTACAACTAGACCAAGAGCCTGTATTTTGATCTCGAAAGGCACATAAGACGGAAGGCGAAATCCTGCAAATCGATTCCAGTCAAAGGAAGCGACCAAACTACTCGGAGGGGCTACCATCGACAAGAGAAGGTCTTCCCCTGATGTTATGGTAGAAGAAGCATCCTCCATGACCTCTATCTCGAAGGCGGGAGGAATATCCTCCGTAGCCTCCATCTTGGGAGGCGGAGGGGCAGCTTCTTGAAGCACAGAGACAGGAGAATCTTTCTCCAAGTCCGAAGAATCTGAAGAAACCAGAAGGACATGAGGAGTGTGAGATCCACTCTCGACAGAAAAGACCTGGTGCACCGCGGACGGGGCCAGTTCAACCGATCCTACGACATATGGTTGGTCAAGGACGGATTCGTGAATTTGAATTTCTGGGGGAGTGGGATCGACCAAGGATGACTCTTGACCAATCGCGGCATCGGCAGGTGGAAGACTCAAAGAAAGCTGTTTATAACCAGCCGGGAGGCGTGGTGCAGAAACAGTTGGGTTGTCCAAGACTCGCTTGGCTTCATCCATATAAGGACAAAAGTGAATGGCATGATGCCCTTCACACAGCTTACAGGGATTGGTGATCTTACCCTGCTTCTTAGAATTCTTATCAACAGCAGCTGAAGATGTGCCCCCAACTTGACTCCCGGAAGCCAAAGGCAACGGTGGGCAGCCGTTGGACCATACTTTGAGCACCTTGGGAATGCCAGGGCAGTCTCGAAGAAGATGGTCTCCCGTTCACAACATGCACGGGAACTTGACTTTCCGAGGAGGGTTGGAAGGACTATCGAGAGGAGATTCCTTAGGGACAGTAGCTGTACATTTAGCCTCTCGCTTATCGGACTTCTTCTTCTTTGTCTTCTTCTTCTTCTTCTTAGCCACCTGGTTACTCGAATCCAGGCTTTCACCAGGCAAAGTAGAAGATGAGGACGCAGAAACAGGCGAAGAAGGGGAGAGGTCCACCTTGGAATCAGCATGATGTTGTTCAGGTGGAGAAACTGATTGAACAGTAGTGGAGACATTCGGGACAACAGAGGTTGAGAACAACCAAACAGGCAACCCAACAGTTAACCCAGGAAGGGACAACGTCGCCATGTAAGGAGCACCAACATTTCCAAAAGGAGAAAAATGACCAGGATTCCCTTCTGAGGGGATTCCTTGGTTGGTGAACTCTGAAAAAGTTGCCATCAAACTCAAAACCACACACAGGCTGAAAACGAGCTAAGACACACGATCAAACGGTCAACAAGCAATGTCTAAACGGGTGTGTAATCGTGGGAGATTAATTTTACCACATTGGAAAATAAGAAATTCTACCGTTTCATGTTTCAAGAGTCGAGAAACGATAAAAAGATGACTCTATCTCTTTCAGAGTTGACACAAGCGTGAAAGGACAAGCGCTTGACGGTCTTTTCAAGTTTAGGGAGTCAGAAAAGACCAAATGACTGCTCAGGAAAAACTAGGCACAAAGTGTGTACCAAATATCCGTGAACTGCAATATACACCTTGGTTTCAAAAATGAAACAGAAATCGACCAAGGACTTTCCGTACGTGCAGGTAGTCTCCCCGAATGCTGTGTTCGGTGTATCACGGGTATAGGGCGGCAGACTCGGCTTCCTGTGGATAAAGGATTGAAAACCTGGAGGGGTCTCCCTTTATATACGCGACGGTACGGGGAGCGCAAGTCCGTACTAGCGCTGTCTAAAGCCAACAGGCGAACGACAGCTGCTAGGTTTAACGACGCCGGAACACGTCTCTAGCCTAGACCTTCTAAATGTGTTTCGTTAAGTTCCAATGCTGCCTTAGGTTAATTGAATAAATTTTACAATTGATCTTCAATTAAGTTTCAATTTCCAGGCCCTATCGTATGTAGTGTCTCGAAAGACTCCTAAATGCAAGCTATATGCCACAGTGCAACATTTCGTTCGATGAAAACTAGTTAAACAAGAGTTGAGAGCTTTTATACAAACGAAATGAACGGAATACAAACAACAATGTTTCTAATGCAACTAATGCAATTGCACACTTTTCATTCAAACACTAATCACTAGCGATATGGAAAAAGATCACAATTTGCACTAATTAACAAGAGCAAGAGAGATTTTTTTTTTATTTTCAATGTTTAATGGCTAATGTGCACTTGAAAACAAAAGAAACAATTTGAGAAATGATATCCAAGAGAGCGAAACAAACAACATTCACTCAACAAAGCAAGCAACCAAATCTCCAAATCGACCCAAAGTCCCTTAAAGCAAAGAAAGACTCGAAAACTTCCAATGGACCGTGTGATCTAGGTCCAAAGCAAGGGCAAACGAATTCCGAATGAAGGAATGAACAATCACTCAAAAGACGCAGCAAAACAATCAAAGACTGTTAAGAGAGCGTGGAGAATCAATCAACAAGTTGACAGGACAATCAGAACACCAAAACTCCCAATGGAGGGCTCGATACACCAAGCCACTAGATACCCTAGGGCTCAAAACGTGAAATCGGTAGATAGAGGCAAACAACCAAAGGATAGCGGTGAATTCCAGCCAAACAAGACTCCAACACACTCAGACAATCAGGAAATCAAGAAGAAAAGTACTGGTCAAGTCCAGAAAGCTCAAAAATGAAGAAACTCAAAAAAGTCACAGGGGTGGCGCGACTGTGGACTTGAAACTGGCGCCAGAGGCCAATTGGCGCGAGACAGACAAAGGAAACAAGCGCCAAGTGGCGCGACTGTCGGGTTAAAAACCGCGCCAGTCGAGTTCTTCAATAAAAATTAAAAAACAAGCTACTCTGAAAGCAGACCAATACAAGCTAAGCAAACCAAGAAGCTACAATAATGAAAGAATCCAACCCAGAAGGTTCATCAAGCAAGGAAAACGATCAAGGCGAACCGACATAAACGAGACAAGGAAAACCGGACGATCCCCAGCGGAGTCGCCAATTTGTTGAGGAGGTAAATCCCCTCTGCGGACAGAGGCGATCCCTACTAGCCCAGCAGGGGTCTAGCAACAAACAAACAATGCTATGATGCAAGCTCCTAATTACGAATGAAAGACTTGGGATAGAAGCCTACCCGGATTCCAACGCTATGATCTGAAGAAGAAGTGTCCCCGTCCTTCAGCCCTGGCAGATCACAATCCTTCCACGATCTCCGCGGATGAACACCTGCACATAGAAGAAACGAACAGATACAAGCATAGGAACCAGCATACGTAACTAAACATCGGTCAGAAAAGATATAACTCGCATTAACATGATGGAAAACGGAGTGGAACCATAACCATAGTCATCTATTAAGTAATAAACGAATAGAAGTTACAACCAAGTTCTGACGTCGCAGCTTCCTTCGAACGGGTCTCCGGTCGTCCACGTCTCGCAAAGCTCGCCAAGGAAAGGGAAACCTCTCCAGAGTCTCGTAACAATGGTCTCCTCGCTTGAACGGGCCTTAAGGGAAAGAAGGGATTCTTTACAGCACAAAGGCACTTGGGAATAGGGAGATGCAAAGCTTCAGCACTTCAAGACTAGCTTGCCATGGATCTGAGCAAGCTTTTCTAGATGGGGAAGGAGGGAGTTGGGATCCCTATTATTATGGGATTGGCCCTATCAACAAGGAAGGTTCCATAGAAGGTGGCAAAACTACTTCCCTTCCATAGAACTCCCGTAGCCAAACCTCCCAACTCAAGATAGGCAATGGTTGTGAGTTTGTTTGAACTCAACTTCCGCCATCCATATATAAAAAACAGTCCCTAAAATGGGTGGCGCGATTGCCGCTCTATGACAGAGCGCCAAGTGGCGCGACCTCTTTACAGGATTTCCCTGAGTGGCGCGAGTACTGAACTGTCTACCCGCGCCAATGCAAAAAGAGCTGTTTTTCATGGATTTTGCAAGGAGATGTCTCAAGGGGAAATGAAGATCATACTCAGAGGGATGCATTGATGATGTTTTCAAGGCATGACAGTGTTCACAGGTCACATAATGGGTCCTCCATTGTGCGGGATGGGGAATGGTAGGGACGGTGACAAATTACCGTGTAACAATTAATCCTGACCCTATACCTCTACTGTGCTTTTCAAATGAACCAACATATCTATCTAAAGAGGAAATTGGAGAAAAATTAGAGTGAATTACCTCTGCTTCAAGCATGTTCTTGGTTAAGGCCTCTTGGGCTTGATGGAGCTTCATCTCCATCTCATGCATTCTTTGAATAATTTCTTCTTTCTCTTCCTTTATAGAAACCAATTGCTCATGAAGTCTAGTGCTTTCTCTTCTATCTTCAAACAAAATTTGCACCATATCCTTCATCCCGAAGAAGTCTCGCTTCATGTCTTCATTGAAGAATCTTGTGAAGGAGGAAGATTTTGAAACCTCACTTGAAGAATTTGTCATCTTATGAAAATGAAAAAAATAACTTCAATCAACAATTCCAAAGCTTTCAAAAATAATTGACAAAGCTTCAAAACATTATGGCTGTAGAGTCAAGCTCTTCTTCAAGCAAACTTTTTTCAAACACCCTCTTGTGCTTCAAGGGTTGCCTTGAGGTCCTTTGGGTAAGGAAGATGTATTCTGACCTTTCTTCCTTCTTTGTCCTCTTCTAGAATTAGCTATTAGTAGCTCTCCTCCCTCGACCTCTAGTAAACTCAAGAAACAGTCAAATCTCCAACTAATCATTAAACACCTTTCAAGTCAAACAAGCAAGCTATTTCTTTGTCAATCAAGAAATCAAGTGCTCTGATACCAACCTGATCTGAAAATGGGTTGGATAACTTGCTATGTTTTTCAAGAACCTCCCACTCAGTTAAACAAATAAAAGATCTAGCTTGTACCGAATCGATGGTTTTCTGAACTGAACCAATGGGTTTATAATACCATTTATATCCCTTTCATGGTTGTCATCACTCTGAAAACATATCTAGGCTCCCTTAGACTTAATTCCTTCTATCAGTGCTCTTAAGATACACTGAGCTTCTCTATGGCACTAACTCCCTCAAAATTCCTTTTCTATCCCTGAAACACCACCTACTATCTCCAGCACATATCAGACCTCCAAAATAGACTGATCGTTTGCTCAAAATGAGCATTGGCTCCCCAATCTAGGTCTCCATCCACTGTTGGCCCTAGGTTGCCCAAAAATTCCTTGTAGGTTCTCGACCTTCATAAGTCTTCAAATTTCTCTAAAAATCCCTTCAATGGATTCAAAATGCCAAAAATAGTCAGAATAGACTATTGGTTCACTGAAATTGGCCTTCGGCTGCTCCGGTTTCACCTCCAACACCTGGTGGCACCCCTTGGCTCTCGGCTTAAAGAAAACTTCTTTGTGGCTTCTCTAGCTCTAGAAGTCATCAAAATCTTCTTCAAACTCCTTCAATGGATTTATAATTCTCATTACAGTCAGAAATGACTATTGGTTTGCTGAATAAGGCCTCTAGTTGCCCTGGCTAGGCCTTGAACTGTTGTTGGCACTTGTTGGCCCTAGTGGCCACTGAAACTTCACTGAAGCATCACGGCCTTCAAAAGTCCTCTACAGGCTCTAAAAACCACAACATTAGTTCCAAAATGTTTGAAACATCCAAATATGATAATTGGATTTCTAAATAAGGCCTCTAGCTGCACTCACTAGGCCTCAAACTATTGCAGGCCCATGGTGGCCCTAATGGCCCCTAGAACTTCTCTGAAGAAAAAACCTGCTCAAAAGTCCTCTGATGGCCCTACAACCCTCACCAATGTGTCTGGAATGTCTAATATAGCCTAAATTGACTATTGGCACTCCAAAATTGGTCGAATCTAGCTCAAGATAGAGCTTGAACTCATTTTGCCCAATGACCCCTAAAAATCCTCCACCAAACTTGGAGGATCTGGACTTAACTCCAGAAGTGGCATTATGCCAAAATTGGCGTGCCCGCTCCAAATCTTCCGTAATCCTGGCCGCTAGCACTAAATGTGGGCAGTTAGTGTGGGCACATGTCATGATTACCCGCGGTTTTCATGGGCGGTTAACGTAACTTAATACACAAACACCGTGTGGATATGTTAATGTTGCATGTGATCACGTTTTAAATATTAAATGGAACTGTCGGTTAATGTCTTGGAGACTTGGCTCAGGGTCACAGCGCTTGAGCGCATGGGAAGGGGTTGGCCCCTCCAACCCCTAAACGAAATACGTTTAAACCATAACTTATACGTGATCACACATAGTGTTAAGAACCACATACGTAGTGTGGTGGTAACATGCAGGCCTAGAGGGAACAAGGTCACCAGTTCGATCCCGGCGGAGACCAAAAAATTTTGGTACGCAGTCCCAGGGACACGTGGTGGCCTCAGGGTTGGCCACGTGTCACCTTGTCATTGGCCGAACCAATACGTACATCCCCAACTGCCAATATCAATGCACCACTTGTCAAGATTTGATTGGTTCGAAAGGAATATTATGGGGAATATTCTACTTTGAATTTCCCAAAATTTCAGTCAAACTTGGTCAAAGTCCAAAATTTGCAGTTTACTAGAATTTTCAAACTGCAATAACTTCTTCATACAGTGTCTGTTTTTCGAACTGTTCAGGGTGTTGAAATTAGGAAGACGAGATCTTTCCGGTCGCTCAGGTTTGGCACACTTCCAAACACTTTGAATTTTGAGCTATCACTTAGGTCCTTGATCCAAATCTGATCAGTCCCCCAAAGAAAAGGGGCACTTCTAGGTGCTCTCCAACAAAAAAATTGAACTCATTAGTGTACCCCTAGAAAAGGTTTAAACTAGTGCAACGATATAAATAAATCATTTGTAAACACCATTTATGAGTTAAACATATATACATCTAAAAAAACATGTAACAATATTCTTAACCATGGAGATTCACCCCCACTTTATCATGGAGATTCAAGGCACTTTAAATAATATTTGTTACAATACCATAAACCAATACCATGGTTACTCAAGTTCATAACACACATGTTTATATGACCATTTTTTAATGGATCATTTTAGTTAAAAAAGCAATAAATATTGAAATAAATCTCAACATTTCATCTCTAACTATTGTTTGTGAAAATGAAAAAATATAAAGAAAAAAAAACAGTACATAAAAATCTCTATCTCATTTTCCCTTTTACTTACTTTTTATTCACTTTTACATATTTTTATATTTTTTATTCATTTTCACCCTCCAATGTGTGTTTTATTTTCAATGTTCAATATATTTTAGATGGATTTCACTTTTTATTCTTTACTCTTGATATTGATCACTTCAAATTGATTTTGTTTTACCTAATACTCTTTAGTATATTTAACATTGAGTCATTTCAATTTACCATTTAATATTTACTATTTTTCTTAATAATAATTAAATTATAGAATAATGAATTTAAATAAATGTTACATTAATAAATCAATGTATCCCATTACTTATTTTGAAAATAATTCGAATCTAAATATGTTCCATCAAGTTTGTGGTATAGAGTTATGCAAGAAAGAGACACATAAGGGATGTGTGGGTGCAGTTATTAGTTTTAGGGAAATTCAAGGGAGAGAGATGTTGAGGTCTCTAGCATATGTGTTCATCTCTAAATTATATAAAATAATAATAATAAAATCTCAACAATAACAATTTATCCCATGGGAGATCTTTATTTTGAAAATAATGGAAATTTTGTAATCCTACAAACTATTATGTTTTACTTTCTCTGCATGAGAAGGTTGAAACCACTCTAAAAACCAATTAGTGATATTAAAAATTTAAATAAAAATATATAATAAGTAAACTAAAGGAGAATGGATCCTCAAAGCTCTATTGTTATTTTTGTTTTATCTTCATGAGTTGTTGGATAAATAATCTAAAAAGGGATGTGTCTTCTTTTTGGGGAAACTTGTTTATAGAGGGAAGTGCTTTCCTGTATGTTTCATGAATTTTCCCAAATGTTGACATGGGGAAATGTTTCTCTAGTGTCTTCTTCCTCATAGCATGGGAAATGTGGGAAGCTTAGTACCACTCTACAAAACACTACCCTAATAGAACAATGAAATCTAATTCATATTTATAAACAAATTTGAATTTAATATTATTTTATAGCATAGTCTAACTAATAGAAGAAATGACCATTTTTAGAACATCTTTTCTAGTCAATTTTGTCCAAAATCTATAAGATATTTTTAAGTTGTTTAATCTACTAAAATTAAGTGCGTTTTTTTTTGGGATGTTGAATCTATTTATGCATTCAAAAGTGCATTTTAAACAATAAGAAATCACATTCTTATTAAAATTTGTATTGCTTTAGGGCATTGAATCCATTTATGCATTCAAAAGTGCATTTAAAAAAATAAGAAATCACAATCTTATTAAAAATTGTACCAAAAAGTCATTTGATCTATTAGTTAGTCTACACCTTATTTTATTGTTTACTATTACAATGTACAATGTTAAATATGCATTGGTTAAATTGTTACATTAAGATTTTATCATTATTATTTTATTTTTCTATTATATTTATGAAATTCACAAATTTGAATTTAATATTATTTTATTTACTATTTACATTGTACAATGATAAGATTTTATCATTATTATTTTATTTTTCTATTATATTTATAAAATTTACAAATTTAAATTTAATATTATTTTATTGTTTACTATTTACATTGTAGAATAATACATTTAAAAAAAATAAAACTTTTTGAGATTCCAATCCAAATACTTCCATACATACCATGTGCATCCTCCTCTATAAGTCTATTTTTATATTTTTAAAAATCAATAAACCTAATGTACTTCCACACATCCAATGTGCATCTAAATTTTACCTTTCATCAAGTGTTTTTATAAATTATTTTTATTTTAAAAACATTAATAAATATTTTTATAAATTATTTTTATTTTAAAAACATTTATACCTTTAGTCAATATTATAATATATCTATTGCTCAGGATTATTTTCGCTTAATTACCGTTCCTTCATATTTTCAATTTATAATATAAACTAATAAGCACTTCATCACGTGTTTTTATAAATTAATTTTATTTTAAAAACATTTATCCCGTGAAGGAAGAAATGCTCCCTAAATGGATAAACGGAATGCTTCTTCAATTTGTCTGCAACTTTAAAATTGCTGGGTCAAAGAGTTCTCTAAATTAATAAATTGTTGTTTTAAGAAAATTTCTAAATTATAAAATTGTTATTTTAAGAAATTTCTCCTTCTTGTGTAAATGTTTTATTAAATATTATTAGTATTTTATTTTTATATTGTGTTTATAAAATTTATCAATTTAAATTTAGTATTATTTTATTGTTTACTATTTACATTTTACAATAATACATTTACCTAAGATGAATTGTTATTATTGAGATTTTATCATTATTAATTTTATTTTGATATTTTTAGAAATAAAATCTCTATGCTAAAAATTTGATGTTCCAGTCCAGATGCTTCCACGTATCTCATGTGCATCTCCCCTCTATAATACTTTCTTTCTATTTTTTATATTTTAAAAAATAAAAAATCTAGTATGCTTCCACACAACCCATATGCATCTCCATGATTTCACATCCCCATATACATCTTCTTGATCTCACATTCCCTATCCCATAAATTTGGTAAAATAATTAATTTTTTTTCATTTAAATTTTACCTTTCTAATAAAAATAAATAAAACAAACATACACACTAACTACAAACTTTATGCAATGTTATAATCTATCCATTGCTCAAGATTATTTTCGATCAATTACCATTCCTTCCTGATTTACAATTTATAATATAAACTAATAAGCATCAAGTGTTTTTATAAATTACTTTTATTTTAAAAACATTTATACTGTGAAGGAAGAAATGCACTCAAACTTTTTTCAGTGTAGGGATACATTACTCTCAAAAGGGGGACTTCTATATTTCTCCAGAAATGGGTATATGGGTATGTCTGGGCATGTGCATACAAAGGAGGGACTTCTGGTTGTCCCCAACTAAAAGGGGCACTTCTAGGTGCCCTCCAACAAAAAATTGGGACTCTTTAGTGTCCCCTAGAAAAAAGGTTTAAAGTAGTGCAACCATATAAATTAAATCATTTGTAAACACCATTTATGAGTTAAACATATATACATCTAAAAAAACATGTAACAATATTCTTAATCATGGAGATTCACCCCCACTTTATCACGGAGATTCACCACACTTTAAATAATCTGTGTTACAATACCATAAACCAATACCATAGTTACTCATGTTCATACCACACATGTTTATATGACCATTTTTTAATTGATCATTTTTTTTTATTTATTTTTTGTCAATTTAGTAGTGCCTTGCTATTTTCTATTGATGTTTTGAAAGCAGGTTACAAAAAATAATATTCAGTCTGTGGCCTCAACCTGCCCGAAGGAAACCAGGTCTGTTGGCCACCTTAGAGTGTTAAAAGCCATCCAAAATTGGAACAATTTCATTCTACCATTTGCTTCATTAGCTAATTGACTATTTACTCTATTCCCTACAGATCTATGAAGTGATATATGTCCTTGCAGAAAACAAAAATGCATATTATATACATGTCAAGACTGCTAATCCTCTGAGGATTCAATCGGGGCTGGATCCTTTGCTGTGGATCCTGGCATATCCACTTGTTGCAACTGTTGGATTTGTTTCTCAATTCTGCCAATACAATCATCGAGTCTACTGATACGATCAGTGGGCTAGTACTGTGTGACTTTGATATGCTTTAGCTGATTGTCGATGTCTTGTAACAAATCCACTATTTTTGGTTCTGTCTTCTCCTGATGAGGGTGAAAACTCTGCATAGCCTTAGCCAATAAGCATTTGACAATCCAGTAAGTGTGAACTATTTGATGAAACAGTGATAAGAAACCACGAGTATTGCTTGGATCTGTAATGAAGTCCATAATTTCTTCTTCTGCTTCATTATCTTCCTCATCGGTTTGAATTTCTCGTTCCCAACCTCGAATTTCCTGTTTGACTTGTGAGGAGTTGCCAATGGAGTAAGTTTCTGAGAGGTTTTTTAAAACCTCTTGTCTTGTCTTCCTTCCTCTCTTCCTGTGTTTATCTTCAGGTTGTAACTTCTTCTGTTTCCCTTTCTCAACATTAAGGGCTATGGTATTTCTTGTTTGCCTCTTAACCATGGTGGTGAAATGACTTATATAAGTGAGCTCTGGCATAAGAATGAGCAGATACAAGAAATAGATAACCATTAAAGTTTGAACTTTGTCAACAATATTACCATTTGGGTCAATCTGATTTCCTTCAATTGCATAAGACATGTTTATCCCACCAATATGAGCAAAGAGAAAACAGTGATCCCACACCCAGAAAAAACAAAGGGCCCAGAAATAATAGAGGGTCTTGTTAAATGAAGATAACCAGCAAGCAGACAGAGGTAGCCAGAGGTTATGATTCTGAATTGCAAGCAGGCGACAACGAGTCAGAGTACAATCAAAACAGACGTAAGAATGTAACTCCCACAGATTATAACCGGGACCGCAGAAGACATGTATGACCTTCCACCTGCTACAGGTGACAGTAGGATAGAAACAAGAGAACCAGAGTTGCTTAACACTAGAAAAATAGGCTGTAGACGGAATAACCCAACAGGGGAAACAGGGAGTCATCCCATTCCGAGTCGCAATTGGAAATGCAACCCACCCAACACCTGAATTACTAACTAAACAAGGCCTAGAATTTTTCTTAACCAACACAAGAGGATGACACTGAAGGTGACAGGGGTCCCTGAAGCAGGGTTCGATAGGGTTTAAAGGAACAAAGGCAGGCCATACTTCCCCTTGTTTAAAATAACAAAACAAACCTATCCTAGTGCGATACATAGCCCAGAATTCGGCAGCGAGCAAAGACAGAAGAAGGATAGATACATACACCAGCAATGAAACGTGTCTGGTGTAGGGTATGGTCGCCTTCATCCTCCTGCGCCTCTTCAGAATTGCTACCACAACGGAATGATGTAGTTCAAAAACAAAATTGCAATGCATATACACAGCCCTCGCTGTGATGTTTCCTTTCGGTCCTGACAGCACAGGCTGTCTTACCAAATGCGTCATTAAACTGCTATCCTCCGCATGCTACCATGATCTTGGTAAGTACTGCCGCTGCATGGTTAATTAATGAGGTATTAATAGAAGCCTCCACCTAGCGGGCGTTTACACTTGCCTGCTTCGATCAATGATCACCCCGATCGGGGGTATCTTTTTCCAATATGATCTATAGAGGATGAAGTTCCACATTCCAAACTTGGTGATTCTGATTAACATCCAACCTCCGATCTTCATTTTTGCAGGCCCAATTTGCTAAGTAATCAGCTGCTTGATTACCTTCTCTAAGGACATGGGTTGGAATGACATATCCTATTCGACGGATAAGATTTCCAATTTCTTCAATTAGTCTAGTTGTTCTCCAACTTTTACTGATCTTTTCCCAGTTGCTTCCTTGTTGAAGATTTTGAAGAATTCCAATTGTCATTGCAGAGTATCCTTCTACTATGAGTCTTTGATAGTTCTCCCTTGTAGCAATAAGGAGACCCTATTTTATCGCCATTAATTCAGCTTCATTATTAGTTGCAAATCCTATGGGGAATGAATAAATTCTAACAGTGAATGCTTGCGAATTTCTAAATATACCCCCTATCCCTCTTATCCCTGCTTGGCTTGGGTTTCCTTTAGAGGCACCATCAAAATTAAGCTTCAGAAATCCTGTTGGTGGTGGGTGAAAATTTTTCGTTTGGTTTGAACTTCCACAGTGATGGGGATAGAATTTGAGGGTTTAAATTCAATTTAGCTAAAATCCTCGCCTCTATAGCCTCTCCTTTCCAATCATCCTCCAACCAGTGTTCTACCAAAATGGTTCCTCGTATATTTTCAATTATAATGTTCCATATCAGGTGTACTTGTTTTTCTTCTCCTCGGAATATGCGATGATTTCGCTCTTTCCAAACTCCCCAGAGAATAAATCCTATTGATAATCGCCAAGCACGGTTAACCACTTCACTCTTATACCCTCCTTTCCTCCAATTACATATGGTTGTATTAATGTTGGTGTTATCCCTATCAGACTATTCAAAGACTGCTTCATTAAATTTCCAAATTTCAATTTCCAAGGTATAGGTATCGAATAGGTGTTCTATATTTTCCCCCTCCCTTTTGCACATAACACAAAGAGATGGGCCTTGAATGCCTCTATGTTGAAGATGATACCATGTTAAAGTTTTTCTATGAGTTAATAACCACATGAAATATTCAACTTTTGGCCAGAATTTCACACTCCAGATTTTATTCCAAATTTGACCTGGCGGTGCTTGATGGTTATTCGACTTAATGTGGTAAGCCTCTTCAATTGTGAACATACCTTTCGATTGATAACCCCACCTTAAAATATCATCCCCTGTTGCTTTCAACATTATTCTAGTTTTCATTTCTTTGGCAAAGTTGTTCCATTGTTCCGTGAGTGGTGCATTCGGCCATTGCTCTTGTCTTTTCCATATTTTCCATTGGCTTTCCTCTTCAGTATTCCAATATTTGTAGATTAATCTGTGGGTTTTAGTGTTTTTGAATAAGAATATTTCCCCTAGGTCTGGGCGACTAAAGAGTTTCTCTCTCTGCTACCATGAATCCTCCCAAAACAATGATGTTCTACCTCCACACACTTCCCAGAAGTTGTGTTGTCGTATTAAATATCTATTTCTAGCTACTAGGTTCCAAATGTCAGACCCTTTAGGAGTATTTTCCACTTTCATTTTCCCCACAATGGTATTGGGCATTACATATTTTCTTTCCCATATTGTTTTCCATAGATCTGGACCGCCTTGAATCCATCGCCACCATAACTTTGCTCCCATTACTTGGTTGAGAATATATGGTTCATGAAGCCCTAGTCCTCTTGATTTTTTAGTTTTGATAAGCTTCTCCCAGGATAACAGTGCCCATTTCCTCATGTCTTGTGCCCCCTGCCAGAGGAATTTCCTAAAAATTTTGATCATATTATTACAAACAGTCTTTGGAGCCGCTCTACCTGATAGCTGATATATTGGAATTGACTGCAGAACCGATTTTAATAAGGTAACTCTACTAGGCGCGTTAAGAGCTCTAAGCGTCCAGTTCTGCAACCAAGAGTGGAGTTTATAGATTAGATTTGACCACCCTGCTATATTTAGCGATGATTGATTCAAGGGAAATACCAAATATTTCATGGGCAGGGTTCCAATTTGGAATCCCAAGGTCCTTGATATAAACCGTTCAGTGGCTGTAGGAGTATTAAAGAAGTAAACGTTATATTTATCATTGTTAATCAGAGTTCCAGAGGCTTCCATAAAAATTTGCAGGATTCTGAGAATAGCTTTCGCTTCCACTAAAGAAACATGACAGAAGAGCATAATGTCATCAACAAATTGTTGATGTGACAGATTAATATCCCTTCCCCATAAGTTCAACCCTTTGAGGCAATTTTCTCTGTTCTGAGCCTTAATAAAATGGCCAAGGACTTCAGCAACAATGATAAACAGAAACAGTGAGATAGGATCACCTTGACACAGCCCTCGAGATGCATTAAAAGGTTGGCTTGGAGCCCCATTTAGTAGAATAGAATAATTAGGAGTGGAAATGCAGGAGAAAAGCCACTGTATCCATTTGGAGTCAAAACCAAAAGCTAACAATATTTCTCTCAAGTAAGACCAACTTAATCTATCATATGCTTTTGAAAGGTCAAGTTTGATTAACATGCCTTTTATTTTTTGCTCTTTGAGGGAATGCATCACTTCTTGTACTGTTATGATTCCATCTAAGATTTGTTTGCCTTTAAGAAATCCAGTTTGTTTAGGTGAAATAATATCATGCAGTAGAGGTTTCAGTCGATTAACCATGATTGTTGATAGAGTTTTGTAAATAACATTACACAAGGCTAGTGGCCAGAACCCTGCTGGGGTATCCGCTTTGGTGTGCTTTGGTATTAAAGTAATAAGCATGGATTTCAGAGCTGGGTATACATTCCTTGTGCGCCTTGATTCCTCCACCAGTTCCCATGTATCTTTTCCCATGAAAGACCAGGTAGCCTGATAAAATTCAGCTGTAAAGCCATCTGGTCCAGGTGCTTTATGCTTTGGCAAATTTTTAACTACCTCTTCCACTTCTGCAAATGTTATCTCCCTTATTAGTGCAAGGTTCTGATCTCGACTTACTTTCAAAGGTATATGAGTGGTGATTTGCTGTATTGCCGCTGCTCTATTGTGATTCGACTCAGTGACCATATCTTGAAAATGCCTCACTAACAAGTCTTCCATTTCATTATGCTGATAAATTTTGTTTCCATTTTCATCTTTTAGTGAGAAAATCCTATTGTGTTGTCTTCGTTGAATTAGTGTTTTATGGAAAAAAATTGTGTTTTTCTCGCCTTCTTTTAACCACTTCACCCTTGATTTCTGTTTCCATAATATTTCTTCCTGTTTTCGTCTTTCCTCTAGTTCACTAAGAATTCTGCCTTCTTGATCAATCAGAGCTTCTATTCGACCATGTAGAATCATTTCATGTTGGTTCTGTTTCATTCGATTTTGGAGAGTGATTACTGTTGTCTGAATATTTCCAAACTATGTTTTATTCCAGCTTTTGATTTCTTTTTTTAATTGCTTCAGTCTCAGTTGGAAAGTATGCATTCTATTTCTTCCTTGTGTATTGAACGATGTCCACCATTCTCGCACTTGTTCCAAGAATGCAGGATCTCTTAGCCAAAACAGTTCAAAATGAAAGGGCCTATTTTTTGGGACATCTTTGATATCAATTTCTAGTTTAATGGGCCAATGATCAGAACCAGTGCTTGGTAGAATTGTTGCTTCATAATAAGCATCTATGCTCAGCAGTTCCTCCGAGATTAGAAATCGATCAAGCCTAGATGCTATTTGATGTCTTTCCCCCCTTCGATTGTTCCAAGTAAAGATTCCATTGACTATGGGGATATCAACCAGTTTCAAATCTGTTAGGAGGTCTCTGAATAACTCGTTTTCAGGATATTCTCTTCTGGTTCTACCTTTTTTTCTGATAGATTCAAAATCATATTGAAATCCCCTCTTATCATCCAGTATTGCTCTGTATGTTGGGATCTCAAGGTTCTTATGCTGTTTAAGAAGGCATTCTTCTCTCGTTGTATATAAGGACCATATACTATTGTGATCATTACCTTTTCTTGAGTACCGATTTGTCGAAACCTTCCAGAAATGGTACATGATGATCCTATCCATTCATCCACTTCTACCTCGGCTAGGTTCCATATGATTGCAACTCCTCCATCCGTGCCTCTAGCATCATTCGCCATTACTTCATAGTGCGGTGTAAAGGACTGTAAAATTGCTTCGAATTTATTAGCTGAAACTTTCGTTTCTTGAATTAGCATAATCTTTGGTTTTTCCATTTTCAATTTATCTTTTAAATATCTTTGTTTACATAGGTTTTTTAAGCCCCGTATATTCCAAGAGATTACCTTCATTGAGAAAATTTTAGAGTTGGTTGAAATACGTTGTTAATGACGCTATCTTCCCTGTATTTATCAACATTTCTCCGACTAATTGGATGGATTCTTGCAGTGTTTTCCTACCTTTTTTCTTGCCTGTTTTTGATGGATTTGGTGCTTTTGTGGCATGATTTTCTGCTATACTTGCCTGTTTTTTGGCCTGTTGAGTCAAATAATTCTCAAAAGTTTCTTTATATAGCTTCTTTTGATCATGTGGTATAAATCGATCATCCATATTTCTCCACTCCTGCAATAAGCGTTTCATGACCTGTTCCTCTGCACATAGGTCGTCTTTCTGAGTTTCAATCTCCATTGTCATTTTTTCCTCTGTTATCTTCTCCTCTGGGTCTGTTTGTTCCACCGTTGCTTTCCGTTTTCCTGCCAAATTTTTTTGCAGAGTATTTGCAGCGGTGGGTGCAGACATGTCTTCCTTTGCTCTGGAGGTTTCACCTTCCTCTTGTAAGATTTCAAATGGGTTTTCAGAAGATCTGTATTTATTTCCACTATACTGGTTAATGTGCATTCGATTTGTTTTTTTTTACTATTAATAGTTACAAATCCTTCCTTTTTTTCTTGTGCAGCTTCCTTATTGATTGGGGTCTTCCCTTGTTTATCTACATTATTCTGAGGGCACGTTTTATATAAATTCCCATATTCATGACAGCGGCGGCAGCGAAATGGGATATGCTCATAGTCCAGGGTTTGGTTCCATATCTTGCTTTCATATTCAAGTTCAATCGATTCAGGAAGAGGTTTAGATATATTCATATAAACACAAATTCGAGCAAAAGACGTATATCTTCCTCTACAGGTTGTCTCTGCTATTTTCACAAAGCTGCCTAAAGAATTTCCAATTCCTTCCAAAATCTCAGGGTCCCAAAAATCCATGGGTAGTGCAAATAATCGAACCCAGACAGGGGCAGCCAAAAATTGTTCTTCATCTGGGTTGTAACATTCCTCCCACTGCCTAAGAAAAAGGCCTACATTATTAAAAAAATATGGGCCACCTTCTAATATTCTTTCTTTATCTAAAAGGTTTGTAAAGATAACTGTAAAAAAACCTCTGGGGCCAAACTTGAGATCAAAATGTCCTTTTGGTTGCCATTTTGTTTGAATCCACTTCAATAGATCCTTCTCAGTTGGCTAGATACCTATAAATTTACAAATAAGTGCATGATCTTTCATATATCCCCTATATTCATCCAATTTATTTGGTGGTATAACAAACCTGGGTTTCTTCAATGCCCGAGGAAGACATTGCTACTTGGTTTTTGCTTGCCATTTTGCCCCCAATACTGGTCCAACTTTCTTATTTCCTCCCCCGTTCCTGGTTTCGCTCCGCTACTTTGTTCTTCCGCAGTCACACTTCTGTAGGAGGGGGTCGACCCCCCTCCCAGGGCCGCTGCCATGGTGTCCTCAATGGCAGTTCGATTCCTGATTGTTGTGGATGGCGTGGCCTGGTTCTTCAAACCCTAGCCTGCTGCAGCGAATTAAAAGAGAAATAAATTTTGTAATAAATCTCAACATTTCATCTCTAATTACTATTAGTGAAAATTAAAATGAAAAAATATAAAGAAAAAAAAACAATCCATAAAAATCTCTATCTCATTTTCCCTTTTATTCACTTTTATCTCTTTTATTTACTTTTACTTTTTTTATACTTTTTATTCATTTTCACTATTCAATGTCTGTTTTATTTTCAATGTTCCATGTCTTTTAGATGGATTTCACTTTTGAGTCTTCACTCTTGATCACCTCAAATTGAATTTTTTTTATTAGTATATTTAACATTGAGTCATTTCAATTTACCATTTAATATTTACTATTTTTATTAATAATAATTAGATTCTTGAATGATGAATTTAAATAAATGTTACATTAATAAATGAATGTATCTTTTTACTTAATTTGAATATAGTTCGAATCTAAATATGTTCCATAAGTTTTTGGTACAAAGTTATGCAAGAAAGAGATACATAAGGGATGTGTGGGTGCACCCATTAGTTCTAGGGAAATTCAAGGGAGAGAGATGTTAAGCTCCCTAACATATGAGTGTTCATCTTTAATTATATAAAATAATAATAATAAAATCCCAACAAAAACAATTTATCCCATGCTAAACCTCTATTTTGAAACCAATGAAAATGTTGTAATCCTACAAACTATTAAGTATGTTTTACTTTCTCCACATGAGAAGGTTGAAACCACTCTAAAAACCAAACAGTGATATTAAAAATTTAAATAATAAGATATAATAAGTATACTGAAGGAGAATGCACTCTCAAAGCTCTCTTGTTATTTTTGTTTTATCTTCATGAGTTGTTAGATAAATAATCTATAAAGGGATGTGTCTTCTTTTTGGGGAAACTTGTTTACAGAGGGAAGTGCTTCTCCATGTGTTTCTTGAATTTTCTCAAATGTTGACATGGGGAAATGTTTCTCAAGTGTCTCCTTCCTCATAGCATGGGAAATGTGGGAAGCTTATGTACCACCCTACAAAAAAAACTACCATATTAGAACAATGGAATATAATTCATATTTATAAACAAATTTGAATTTAGTATTATTTTATAGCATGGTCTAACTAATAGAAGAAATGACCATTTTTAGAACATCTTTTCTAGTCAATTTTTTCCAAAGTCCATAAGATATTTTTAAGTTGTTTAATCTACTAAGATTAAGTGCCTCTGGGTTTTTTCTGGGGTGTTGAATCCATTTATGCATTCAAAAGTGCATTTTAAACAATAAGAAATCACAATATTATTAAAAATTATATTGTTTTTTAGGCTGTTGAATCTATTTATACATTCAAAAGTGCATTTTAAACAATAAGAAACCACAATCTTATTAAAAATTGTATTGTCAGTTTCGAGTCAAAAAACCATTTGGTCTATTAGTTAGACTACGCCTTATTTTTTATTGTTTATTATTATAATGTACAATCTTAAATATGCATTGGTTAAATTGTTACATTAGGATTTTATCATTAATATTTTATTTTTATATTATGTTTATGAAATTCACAAATTCTAATTTAGTATTATTTTATTGTTTACTATTTACATTGTACAATGATGAATTTACATAGGATGAATTGTTATTGAGATTTTATCATTATTAATTTTATTTTGATATTTTTAGAGATAAAACCCCTATGCTAAGGACTTGAGGTTCCATTTCACATGCTTCCACACATCCCATGTGAATCTCCCCTCTATAATACTCTTAAAATCCAATATCTAGTGTGCTTCCACACATCCCATGTGTGTCTTCCTCATTTCACATCTCCATATGCATCTCCTTGATCTCACACTCCCCTATCCCAAAAACTTGGTAAAATAATTAAAAATTAACTATTTTTTCATTTAAATTTTACCTTTTTAATAAAAATAAATAAAACAATCTATTAAACACACACACTCATTGCAACCCTTATGCAATGTTATAATCTATCCATTGCTCAAGATTGTTTTCGATTAATTACTATTATTTCTCCATTTACAATTTATAATATAAACTAGTAAGCACTTCATCAAGTTTTTTTATAAATTACTTTTATTTTAAAAATATTTATGTCTTGAAGGAAGAAATGCACTCAAACTTTTCCCAGTGTGGGGATACATTACCCCAAAAGGAGGACTTCTAGATTTCCCCAAAAATGGGTATTTCTGGGCATGTGCATACAAAATAGGGACTTCTGGTTGCCCCCCAAAGAAAAGGGGCAAGGGGCACTTCTAGGCGCCCTCCAACAAAAAAATGGGACTCATTAGTGTCCCCCTAGAAAAGGTTTAAACTAGTGCAATCATATAAATTAAATCATTTGTAAACACCATTTATGAGTTAAACATATATACATCTAAAAAAAACATGTAACAATATTCTTAACCATGGAGATTCACCGCACTTTAAATAATCTTTGTTACAATACCATAAACCAATACCATGGTTACTCATATTCATAACACACATGTTTATATGACCATTTTTTAATAGGTCATTTTGATTAAAAGAGCAATAAATATTGAAATAAATCTCAATATTTCATCTCTAACTACTATTAGTGAAAATGAAAAAATATAAAGAAAAAAAAAACAGTACATAAAAATTTCTATCTCATTTTCCCTTTTATTTACTTTTATCCCTTTTATTTACTTTTTATTCACTTTTACATTTTTTTATACTTTTATTCATTTTCACCATTCAATGTGTGTTTTATTTTCAATGTTCAATATCTTTTAGATGGATTTCACTTTTGAGTCTTGACTCTTTTTATTGATCACCTCAAATTGATTTTTTTTTACCTACTACTGTTTAGTATATTTAACATTGAGTCATTTCAATTTACCATTTATTATTTACTATTTTTCTTAGTAATAATTAGATTTTAGAATGATGAATTTAAATAAATGTTACATTAATAAATCAATGTATCTCATTACTTAATTTGAGTATAATTCGAATCTAAATATGTTCCATCAAGTTTGTGGTACAGAGTTATGCAAGAAAGAGTCACATAAGGGATGTATGGGTGCACCCATTAGTTTTAGGGAAATTCAAGGGAGAGAGATGTTGAGGTCCCTAACATATGAGTGTTCATCTCTAAATTATATAAAATAATAATAATAATAAAACCCCAACAATAACAATTTATCCCATGGGAAATCTTTATTTTGAAACTAATGGAAATTTTGTAATCCTACAAACTAATAAGTATGTTTTACTTTCTGGGCATGAGAAGGTTGAAACCACTCTAAAAACCAATTAGTGATATTAAAATTTTAAATAAAAAGATGTAATAGGTAAACTAAAGGAAAATGGACTCTCAAAGCTCTATTGTTATTTTTGTTTTATCTTCATGAGTTGTTGGATAAATAATCTAGAAAGGGATGCGTCTTCTTCTTGGGGAAACTTGTTTACAGAGGGAAGTGCTTTCCCATGTATTTCTTGAATTTTCCCAAATGTTGACATGGGGAAATGTTTCTCAAACATATCCTTCCTCATAGCATGAGAAATGTGGGAAGCTTATGTACCACCCTAAAAAACACTACCCTATTAGAATAGTGAAATCTAATTCATGTTTATAAACAAATTTAAATTTAGTATTATTTTACAGCATAGTTTAACTAATAGAAGAAATGACCCTTTTGTAATGACCTCATTAAGAGTTAACTAGTATTAACTAGTTAAACACAATTTGCTTATTTTTATTTTCTGGAAAGAAAGACTTAATTGTTATGTTTATGAAACAAATTATTATTTTGTTCTTTGTTATTGAGTTGATTGGAGGAATTAATGAGTAAAAAGAAAATCTTTTAAGATGATGGTAAAAATTTCCAAGAATAGGAGGTGGTTGGGGATAGTTGGAAAACAATTACCTAATCCTCTGAGGATAAAGTTGAATCCCAGGAGAGGAGTAGGGGTTTTGTGCACATTTGGTATAGGGGAGTATTTTCTAGAGCTGGTGGTGACCATTTGAAGATAACTCACAGCAACCCTTGTGAAGCCAAAACTTTCTGAGTTTGACTGGATTGGCCATCCAGAGGTCATAGCAGAAAGAGCTGTCTATTCCATTGTTAACGCATGGCACTATCCAGATTCTAGAGCTAGGGGGAAAGTGGAGGACATAATAGCCTCCCTTGAATGGTTGGGATGACCACAACTTAAACTACTTAATTCAGATAAGTATTATTGTGTAATTATAAGCAGGTTATTCCAAAGTTGAAAATATTTCTTTACAGTATTACTGTTTTTGGGTTACTGTCTTATTATGAAAACCTATAAATTATGTGTATGTTGTTTACAAATGCGAGAGAGAGAAATAAAGTTGTAGACAGTTTGTTCTCTAGATTTATGGAAATATACTGTGGAAATTACTGGTAATAAAACCTAGTTTATTTCTGTATTTTCATAGTATGATAAAGTTACAGTTTAAATCCCTGTATGTTGTGAGAAAATACAAAGAACTGATAGCTATGTATTATAAATAATATATATATCAGAAGTAGCATATTTTACTATAAAAAAATAGAATATGCCATTTAAAACCTTATACGAGAAGAACAGAGACCATATTTTGTTTTTCTTTTATGTTACTGTGGAGTATACTAATGAAAACGATTTATATAGGAGTGATTCTATTAAGAAAGAAACCGCAGAAGAAACTTTGAATGTATAAGTCATAAGATAACCAGAACTAGGGGATTATAGCCGATGGACTATCGACCCTAGTTCTGGTCAAAAACCGAAATCAGGGGTTCATCGTCTGTGGCTGTTAACCCCATTTCTATGCCAGAGTTATGAATCGGTGACTGGGACACGCGAGGAATATCTAATGTAATCGAATAGTATTAGGATATCACAGTACATAACTTAGTGGAAAATTTCTCGGTGCTAGTAAGCTTGTTGGGTATTTCTTATATTCTTTCCACGACTAAGCACGCGTGGGGGTAAGGGGCGATAGCCCCCCCACTTTGTCTTTGGACACAATGGGAGGGGTCACAAGGGCGTGTAACCCCCACAGTAGAGTCTAGGGCAGCACCCCCGGCGAAATTTTGCTCCTTAATTTCCGGTGGTTAGTCGCGCCCATGAGTTTGCACATGGTTTTGGGGTACGATGGTTTTCGGCCCCTGGTATTTTGTAGATCCAGTCAAGGAAACTACGGTTATGTTCTAATCCAGGGTTAATGGATTGGGGTTTATGTATGCTTCGGCATGTATATATATGTGTTGTAACACTAAAAGGAATATAATGAAAAATCAAGCTGGTCATCCCGATTTGGGATCCAGGGGAAAATCTCTGTGTTTATCTGTTTTATGTTTTATGCTCTTGCTATTGTTTATTTTCTGTTATAAGATTTGTGTGTAGATAATTTCTGTTCAGGGTTAAAACCTACATTTGGTATCGGAGCAATTTCGGCTTCAAGGGGATGCCTTTGTTGTTGATGGTTTTTTGCTCGGGCCTGTGGTAGACCCTGTGCAGTGGGAGATCTGCGGGATTGATTCTTGCGGTGAAAGAATATGGTGAGCGATGGAAAGATAGAGATCGAGAAATTTAATGGTCAGAGTTTTGAGTTGTGGAAGCTCAAGATGGAGGATCTGCTGGTGGATAAAGATCAGTGGATCGCGGTAGATCCAGGTACTAAACCAACGGCAATGTCAGATGAAGACTGGAAAGAAGTTGGATAGGAAGGTAAAGAAACACAAATACGATTGTGTGTCCAAGTTCAATATTGTTGAATGTATCTGGGGAAGCTACGGCGAAGACCTTGTGGGAAAAGCTAGGGACTTTGTACCAATCTAAGTCTCTGGTGAATAAGTTGTTCCTGCGGAAAAAGTTGTATAACCTAAGGATGAAGGATGGAGACTCGATGACAGAGCATCTGAACGCCTTCAATACTGTGGTAAGTCAGTTGTCATATGTTGATATTAAAATCTCAGATGAAGATAAGTGCATCAGTTTGTTGTGCTCTCTACCAGACTCGTGGGACAGTCTGGTTATTGCAATAGGTAGCAATACAACTACCTTGAATTTTGATGACATTGTCTTAGCCTTGTTGTCAGAGGAAATGAGATGGAGAAATATGGAGGGCCAAAATGGAGATGCCTTATCTGTACGAGGAAGGTCCCAAAACAGAAACAAGAATAAGGTTTCGAGTGGGAGATCCAAATCTAGAGGGAGATCTAAATCTCCTGGAAAGTTTGTAAAGGTATGCTGGAAATGCGGAAAGGAAGGGAACTACAAAAAGGACTGCAAATCTAAAGCTCCTGAGAAAGGAAAGGGATCTGATGATGCTCCTTCTGCAGAGGCAAAAACCACCTCGGATGAAGGTGGGGATGTGTATTTGGCTTCTTATTCAAATACACATGTAGATAATGAGTCATGGTTGATTGACTCAGGTGCATCCTTTCACTTCACTCCCCATAGGGAGTGGTTCTGCGAGTATGAGAAATATGATGGTGGTGATGTCTTCCTAGGGGATGATAGGAGGGCCAGAATCATCGGACGTGGAAAGGTCAAGCTGAAGCTGCAAGGTGGAAGGATTAGAACACTTCCTGGTGTTCTGCATATTCTTGCATTGGCCAGAAATCTGATTTCTGTAAGCAATATGGATGATGCAGGTGTAAAAACAGTGTTCGAGAAAGATGCCTGCAAGATGGTTCAGGGAGCACTGGTATTAATGCGGGGAGTTCAAACTGGAACTCTGTACAAGCTACAAGGTAGCACTGTTATTGATGGGTGTAACAATTATGTGGTTCCTGAAAGTGGAGCGGAAAGCCTAGTTGTCTCTGGAGAAAAGACCATGCTATGGCATCAAAGGCTTGGACATATTGGAGAGAAGGGCCTTCGGATACTGCATAGAAATGGTATGGTAGAAGGTATGTCTAATTGCTCTCTGGATTTTGATTTCTATGAAAATTGTGTATATGGGAAGCAGAATCGGGTGAGTTTTCCTTCTGGTGCTAAGAGGGCGAACAAGATATTAGAACTTGTGCACAGTGATGTGTTTGGACCTGTGTCAGTTCCATCACTGGGAAAGTTTGTGTACTATGTTTCATTCATAGATGACTTCTCAAGGAATACATGGATATATTTCTTGAGGAAGAAATCTGAAGCTTTTGACAGATTTAAAGAATTTAAGGCTCTGGTGGAAAACCAGACAGAGAAGAAGATAAAGGCGCTGAGGACAGATAATGGTGGGGAGTTCTGTAAGAAGGAATTTGAAGAGTTCTGTAAGAGGTGTGGTATAGCACGACAGAAGACTACTCCATACACACCTCAGCAAAATGGAGTTGCAGAAAGAATGAACAGAACATTGATGGAAAAGGCAAGAAGCATGCTCAGTGGTACCGGGTTAGGACAAGAATTCTGGGCAGAGGCAGTGGAGATTGCATGCTATCTGGTTAACAGATCACCTTCATCAGTGTTGGAGGATAAGACTCCACATGAGGTATGGACTGGTAAGAAACCCTCTCTTTCACATATAAGGGTATTTGGATGTGATGCATATGTACATGTTCCAAAGGAGAAAAGGACCAAGTTGGATAATAAATCTGAAAGGTGCATCTTTATTGGGTATAAGGATGGTTTAAAGGGTTACAAGGTTTGGAACCCAGAAACAAGGAAGGTTGTGTACAGCCGAGATGTGGTGTTTAGAGAAGTGAAAGATGTTGTTAAACATGAAGTCCTACCAAAGGAACCTAAGAAGATATAGTTTGAGCTAAAGGAGGATGAATCAGACTCTACAACAGAAGAAGACTCAGAAGATGAAGAGCCACAAACTCCAGCTTTGAGAAGATCAGTTCGGGAAAGAAGGCAGCCAGAAAGGTACGGTCTATGCAGCTTTGCATTGGGTTTTCCTTAACTATAAGCATTGAAGTGATCCCAAAACTTTCGAGAGCGATGGAATTCAGAGGATGGAAAACTCTAGAAGGAGGCCATGGTTGATGAAATGGAATCCTTACAAAAAAATGAGGCATGGGATCTGGTGGAGTTCTTTGGCGGGAAGAAGCCCATAAGGAGGAAAATGGGTGTTTTAAGAAGAAGATGAATGTAAGAGGAAAGGTGGAGAAATACAAGCTCGGTTGGTGAAAAAGGTGTTGAAAATGCAACAAGATGATGGAGCTTAGTGAAATGAAGTCGCCTTCACTAAGTGGGCCCGCAGGCTATTTTTGGCGCAAAGTCTATTTTTAGACTATGTCTATTTTTAAACATATGGATCATGGTCTATGAGTTGCAGGATGCTATTTATGGATGATTGGTCGAGTTGGTAAAAATAGATGGACCTCTATTTTTAGACATTGGGCAGTTTCTATTTTTAGACTGCCGGGCTAAAAATAGAACAGTCAAATATTATTAACCCTTAATAATATTTAGACTATAAACATTATCTTATCCTCTTGGAACACTTCAGTTTGATGCTTGGATGTGGCACATGCAGCTGACAGAAGGAAATACGCTTTTCCTAAGGGTTAGTTGAGCTATTGCATGGTTGACTTCGGTTAGAACTCATGTGGCAGAGTTTGGTGGAGTTGATGAGACAGTTGGTGGAGTTGTGTTCGGTTTAACTTAGTTGAACTAGTTGTATTTAGTCTAACTGATAAATACACTAGTGTTGAGTGGTGTGAATTAATTATTAATTAATTCACTAATTATTAACTCATAAATCAACTAAAGAACACATCAGTTAACTGCAATGCATGGACAGTTCAATGGAGACCAGTGTTAGAGGTGGGTGAAAGGGTGAGTGTGACTATCAGTTGTGACTATACCTGTGCATGAGATTTGCACACACATTGATGGAGATTTCCAATGAGGATTGCGGAGTACAAGATAGGGGATTCAAACTTGGATCTCATTCATTCTCATCTTGGATTGCGCAGTAGAGGCAGGCAGACTTGTGGAGGAGATTTGAACCTGTGACTTGTTCAAATCTGAGCTAGTTTGTGTGTAGCATGTGAGATAGTGCTGAGAGCTGTGAGAGCTTTGTGCTATGTATTGTTACATGTTCTCTATCATTATAATATACAGATAGTTGGGGGTTTTCAGCTATTAGCTTTCCCCATTACATATTGTGTCAAGTGTGTGTTTGATTATTGTGTTTATGTGCGCATGCGATTGTTTCTATTTCCGCATATTGATGATCAATTGTAGAAGAGGTTATGTATTATGCATGAAGCTTAAATAGTGTGTAATCAGGATAATCTCGGTGAATAATTCAGCAAATTATTCAAATTTCTACATGGTATCGGAGCGAAATTGATCATCGGATCTATTACAGTGATTACAATTTATTTCGGTAGACAGAGTCTGTAAGCGGGCCAGGTAGCCTCTGGATCCATCCTTTCTATGAAAGGTGATATATCCAGTAAATGCCCCTACAGTCGATCTCTGTGCTAGAAATACTTTTTTCTCACAGATCCAGAAGCAGTTGAGTTTTGAGCTTGGAATTCGAATTTTGCAGCAGTTTGTTTTCTTGGTGCCGGAGTTGAAATGTCTTTCAACGGTTTGCGACTCGAGTATGCCCTTGAGGGCAGTTCGAATTATGTTGCATGGAAGGACAGAATGGAGGCGGTATTAGATGATAACGGGCTGAAGGAGTTCATAGATGCTGAGGTCCCAAAGCCTACTGATGCTGCTCAAGTTGAGGCTTGGCAAAAGAAGATGGCAAAATGTCGAAGGATTCTATTGGAGGGCGTGAAGGATCACATTGTATCCAGCATGCATGGAAAAGCTTCTCCATACTTGATGTGGAAAGCATTGATATATTTATTCCAAAGCAAGAGCGACCAGAGGAAGTTGGCGCTCAAGGATAAACTCGGACACATAAAGATGGAGAAAGGTGACAGTATGCCCAAGTACCTCACGAAGTTCATCCAATGCAGGGATGAGCTGGGAAGTGTGGGGGTGACTGTTGATGATGAGGAATTGGTGAGCTTGGATCTCCTTGGTCTTCCGAAGAGTTGGCATGCCTATCAGGATTCTGTCAATGGTCGGGAGAAATTGCCAGGATGGGAGCGACTTTGGTCGGATCTTGTGCAAGAGGAGATAAGGCGGAATACCAGAGACGAATCTTCATCAAAGGCATCTGATGAAGAAAATTGCGCTTTGGCTGCCAAAGCAAAGAAGGGGAAGAGCAAGAAAGCTTCTCATTCCGGTGCGAAAGGTAAGAAGCAGGACATGTCCAAGGTGAAGTGTTTTCACTGTCACCAACACGGACATTATGCCACAAATTGTCCGCAGAAGAAGAAAAATAAGCAAGCTGCTGGATCTGCAGCGGGAGAGGCCTTAGCCTTGCAGTTTGAGCTGGATTTTTCGCTGATCGCATGCTTGGTATCAAGTGTGATGGGATCAGTATGGTTCTTGGACAGTGGTGCGTCTTTTCACATGACAGGAGATCGAGATTTGTTTACTGATCTGCATGAGAAAGATCTTGGAGTGCACATCGAGATGGGCGATGATGGTAGATACAGTGCGACCGGTATCGGTACCATTTCCTTTGAGAGGGAGTCTGGTAAACCCTTCGTATTAAAGGATGTGATGCATGTTCCAGGATTGAAGAAGAATCTTATCTCTGTGGCGATGTTAGAAGACAAGGGGTATGATGTTGTCTTCAGCGAGGGAAAGGCTTTCCTGCGCAGTAAGACAACTGGAGAAACCCGGAAGATAGGGGTTCGAGTAAAGAACCTTTATCAATTGCAAGTAGATGGCTGCGCAGCAATGGCATGCAAGGCAGAAGGAGTGGTGAGCTGGGATGATGGCGAGTTGTGGAATTGGAGATTGGGCCACCTTCACCATGGAGCTTTGAAGATACTGCAGCAGATTTCTACTGGGCTTCCTAAGGGCACTCTTGTGCAGTCAGATCAGTGCAAGGGGTGTACCTTGGGAAAATTTGTGAAAGCCACCTTTCACGAGAAGGATAGTCGCGCCACGACGATCCTTGAGAGAATTCACACAGACGTGTGTGGAACTTTCTCAGTAGCTTCGACAGCAAAGCACAAGTACTATGTGATATTTGTTGATGATTTTTCTCGGAAGTGCTGGATCTTCTTCATGCAGAAGAAGAGCGAGACATACTCAAAGTTCTGTGGGTTCAAGGCACTGGTTGAGAAAGAATCGGGGAAGCAGGTGAAGGCTCTTAGGAGCGACAATGGTGGTGAATTCATCTTTGGCGAATTCAAGGAATTTTGCAGCGCAGAAGGAATTCGAAGAGAGCTCATAGCACCTCATAACCCACAGCAGAATGGGGTTGCTGAGCGGAAGAACAGAACGATCGTGGGTGTTGCATGGGCGATGTTGCATGATCAGGGCCTACCCATACACTTGTGGGCGGAGGCATGCAATACTGCAGTATATGTGCAGAACCGTTGTCCTCACAAGATACTTGGCATGAGTACACCCGAGGAGGCGTTTTCTGGTAAGAAGCCTGATATTTCCCATTTGAGGATTTTGGTTCACCTGTTTACATTCATGTGACGAAGGATGCCAGGAAGAAGCTGGAGCCGACTGCAGAGGTTGGGATATTTGTGGGGTACACTGATACGCCCCACAACTATCGTGTGTATTTTCCAGACAGTCGCAAGACTGTTGTGCAACGGGATATCAAATTTCAGGAGGAGAAAGCCATGAAGTGTTCGCTTGAGAGGGAGCCACACTTGCATGCAGAGGAGGAGCTATTAGTTCCTAAGGATGAGCTTCAGGATGTGGATCAGCCACAAGAGGAAGTTCATGGAATGGAAGAGACCACTCATGCAGTGCCAACCATCAGAGGGTGGAAGCGCACTACAGAAGCTGAGTGACTGGCTCAAGATGCAGAGAGGGTTGTAGGACCACCTACAGCACAACGCAGACAGAGACAGTCACCGGACCGGTACACTGGATACATGGCTCTTGTGAGAAAATGTGTCGTGATAGAGCCATCCTCTTTCGAGGAAGCTGTGGAGGACCCCGCATGGGTAGATGCCATGGTGGAAGAGTATGATTCGATTGTCAGAAACAGTGCATGGGAGATTGTCCCAAGGTCGGAGGGGAAATCAGTGGTGGGTTCGAGATGGATCTACAAAGTGAAGCAGGCGGCTGACGGGAGTGTGGAGAAGTACAAGGCAAGATTTGTTGCCCGAGGCTTCTTACAGATAGAGGGGATCGATTATGAGGAGACCTTTGCACCTGTCGCAAGGTACTCTTCCATACGGATGATCCTAGCTCTCTCAGCGCAGATGGGGTGGCACATCCATCAGATGGATGTGAAGACTGCGTTCCTCAACGGAGTCATTGAGGAGGAGGTGTACATAGAGCAGCTCGAAGGTTTTGAGATCTTCAGCAGTGAGTCGCATGTGTGCAGACTCAAGAGAGCACTGTACGGGTTGAAGCAAGCACCTCGTGCTTGGTACACACGAATAGACAGTTACTTCACCGGACTTGGATTCTCCAAGAGTGAGGCGGATCCTAACCTGTACCAGATTGTGGTGGAGGGGAAGTTGCTGATCATTGTACTGTATGTAGATGATCTGATTTTGACGGGTGATGAGCTGCTGATACTTTCATGCAAGGAGGATCTTGCTAGAGAGTTTGAGATGAAGGACTTGGGCCTCCTTCATTATTTCCTGGGATTGGAAATTTGGCAGCGCAGTGATGGACTATTTGTTTCTCAGGGTAAGTATGCTCGAGAGATATTGGAGAAGTTCAACATGCATGGCTGCAAGCCTGTTGATACTCCTCTTCCTGGAGGTTGGAGGAATGAGGATGCTACTTCAGCGGAGGTAGTGGATGCCACTGTTTATCGACAGTTGGTGGGGTCGCTTATGTATCTGGTCAATACACGACCCGATATATGCTATGCTGTTAACCAGCTTTCACAAGCTATGGTTAAGCCAACCAAGCTCTTCTGGAAGGCAGGCAAGCATGTATTGCATTATCTTAGAGGCACATCGGGATATGGATTGTGGTACAGACAGGAGGATGAGGTGAAGCTGTGTGGCTTCACAGATGCAGATTGGGCAGGGAGCCCAACGGACAGAAAGAGCACATCTAGAGGGATCTTCAGTATCGGGTCAACAGCAGTTTCTTGGTACAGCAGGAAGCAGAGATCCATGGCACTCAGTTCAGCAGAGGCCGAGTATATGGCAGCAAGCTTGGCTGCATGCGAGGCTATATGGATGAGGAAGATCCTGGTCGGGTTGTTCGGGTCACACTTGGAGCCTACTGTGATTTATTGTGATAACCAAAGTTGCATTAAACTCTCGACTAATCCAGTATTTCATGATAGATCCAAACACATCGACATCAGGTACCATCATATCAGAGATTGTGTGCAGCGGAGAATCATGTTACTTTCATACATTCCCACAGAGGATCAGGATGTTGATATCTTGACGAAGGCGCTCACCAGGAGAAAATTCGAATACCAAAGAGGCGGGATAGGGGTTGCAGATAATCCATATCTTGTTGAGAGGGAGTGTTGAAAATGCAACAAGATGATGGAGCTTAGTGAAAAGAAGTCGCCTTCACTAAGTGGGCCCGCAGGCTATTTTTGGCGCAAAGTCTATTTTTAGACATATGGATCATGGTCTATGAGTTGCAAGATGCTATTTATGGATGATTGGTCATGTTGGTAAAAATAGATGGACCTCTATTTTTAGACATTGGGCGGAATCTATTTTTAGACTGCCGGGCTAAAAATAGAACAGTCGAATATTATTAACCCTTAATAATATTTAGACTATAAACATTATCTTATCCTCTTAGAGCACTTCAGTTTGATGCTTGGATGTGGCACATGCAGCTGACAGAAGGAAATACGCTTTTCCTATGGGTTAGTTGAGCTATTGCATGGTTGACTTCAGTTAGAACTCATGTGGCAGAGTTTGGTGGAGTTGATGAGACAATTGGTGGAGTTGTGTTCGGTTTAACTTAGTTGAACTAGTTGTATTTATTCTAACTGATAAATACAATAATGATGAGTGGTGTGAATTAATTATTAATTAATTCACTAATTATTAAATCATAAATCAACTAAAGAATACATCAGTTAACTGCAATGCATGGACAGTTCAGTGGAGACCAGTGTTAGAGGTGGGTGAAAGGGTGAGTCTACTATCAGTTGTGACTATAGCTGTGCATGAGATTTGCACACACATTGATGGAGATTGCCAATGAGGATTGCACAGTACAAGCTAGGGGATTCAAACTTGGATCTCATTCATTCTCATCTTGGATTGCGCAGTAGAGGCAGGCAGACTTGTGGAGGAGATTTGAACCTGTGACTTGTTCAAATACGAGCTGGTTTGTGTATGTAAATTTTGGAGATAGTGCGACATGAGTACTTGTGAGGTATTGTAATATAATTATTACATGTTCTCTATCATTATAATATACAAATAGTTGGGGGTTTTATTATTAGCTTTCCCATTACATCTTCGTGTTTATGTGCTTGACTATTGTGTTTATGTGCGCATACATTGTTTTCTATTTCCACATATTGATGATAAATTGTAGAAGGGTTATGTATTATGCATGAAGCTCAAATAGTGTGTGTCAGGGGATAATCTCGGTGAATAATTCAGCAAATTATTCAAATTTCTACAAAGGTTATTCCCAGTCTTTGGGAATTTTTTTTGGTGATATTTTTTCTCCTGTTGCCAAAGTTACTTCTATTAGATTACTTTGCTCTGTTGTTGTTGCATTTGATTTTGAGATAGAACAGATGGATGTGAAGACAACTTTTCTTCATGGGGATCTAGAAGAGGAGATATACATGAAGCAACCTGAAGGCTTTATGGTGAAGGGTAAGAAAGAACTGGTATGCAGGTTGAAGAAGTCTCTGTATGGGTTAAAACAGTCACCAAGGATGTGGTATCAGAAATTTGATACCTATATACAGGGACTTGGCTTCACCAGAAGCAAGGAGGATCACTGTGTTTATTTTAAATTAATTGGTGACCGTGTTATTTATTTGGTCTTGTATGTGGATGATATGTTGTTGATTAGAAATGACAAAGAAATTATCCAAGATTTGAAGACCCAATTGTTCTCCAAATTCGACATGAAGGATCTTGGTGTTGCAAACTATATTTTGGGCATGGAAATTAAGAGAGATCGGGCAAAGAGGAAGCTCTGGTTAAACCAGAGGAAGTATGTCGAGACTATATTGCAGAGGCTCAATATGCAAGATAGTAAACCGGTGAATGTTCCTATTCCTGTAGGTGTAAAGTTGTCTGCTGAACAGTGTCCCAAGACACAAGAAGAAGAGGAGAATATGTCCCGTGTTCCATATGCAAGTGTAGTGGGTAGCCTGATGTATGCAATGGTCTGCACTAGACCAGACATTGCACATGCAGTGGGAGTATTGAGCAGGTTTATGTCAAACCCAGGGAAGGAGCATTGGACAGCAGTGAAGCGGGTTTTCAGATATTTACGTGGCACTAGTGATTATGGCTTGTGCTACCAGGGAAGACGAGGATTGGAAAGAATGTTGGACATTCGTGGTTTTGTTGATGCAGACTGGGCTGGAGATGTGGACCAAAGAAGATCTACAAGTGGGTATGTG
>MU968315.1:0-37885 GCA_034641835.2 Pinus albicaulis | reverse complement strand
AGGAGGATCTTGCTATGGAGTTCGAGATGAAGGACACTAGGCTGATGCATTACTTTTTGGGGCTTGAGGTGTGACAAGAGGAACGGCATATCTTTATGGGGCAGGGGCAATATGTTGTGGATGTGCTGAGCAGATTTCACATGGCAGAATGTAGACCCATGTCTACACCTATGATCACCAACTAGAAGAAGTTTCATGCTTCAGATTCTAGTTTGGTGGATCCCACATTGTATAGGCATCTTATTGGGTCCTTGATGTATATGGTCAAATCTAGGCCAGATATATGCTTTGCAGTGGACACACTTAGCCAGTTCATGGTTGAGCCCATTCTTCGCTACGTGCAGGAGACTATTGATTATGGTATGGACTATAGGCCCCTAGATGGAGTAAGGTTGGCATGTTACACATATTCAAATTGGGCAGGGTGTGCTTCTAACAGGAAAAGAACTTCAGGGTGTTGCTTCGGATTGGGTTCAACAGTTGTGTCGTCGTTCAGTCAAAAGAAAAAGTCAGTTGCTTTGAGCTCTTCTGAGGCTAAGTATATGGCTGCTAGCCAGGCTAGTTGTGAGGCCATTTGGCTTCGCAAGTTGTTGTATGGCCTATTTGATCAGGAGTTGAGACCGACAGTTATTCACTATGATAATCAGAGTTGGATCCTCTGCAGTGGTGGCACATTAGTCACTGCTGAGCCTACGCTTGGGGAGCAGGTCATGAGGGAGACATGCATCATTTTTCCCTCAGGGCATGTTGAGATCAGTGTTTTAAAAACCGGCCGGTCAGCTAAGTCACCGGGTGGAACCGGCCCTGCAACCGGGTTCAAGGGGGCATCTCACCAAAAAATCCCGGTTAACCGGACCTAACCGGCCGGTTAGGTATGAAACCGGCCGGTTAATGCATAAACCGGCCGGTTTTGTACCTAACGGGCCGGTTAGGTGTCCCATGCTCAAGTTTGTGCTACCATTTCAGGAGGGCAAGGGGGGCTTCACTTGACTTTGCCTATCCTCTCATTTTCCTGACCCATCCTCTTGGCAATTAATGGTAATGTTAAATTCTTAAAGTAAAAGTGACATTTCCTTTATTTTTCATCCTTTTACTTAAATTTTTAACATTACCATGAAATGACTCAGGATGTTTAAGAGTGGTTTCGTCCTCATTGGATTTCATATGGAGAAACTAGAATTTAGATTTCACTCAAAATTCAGCAGACTTAATGGTTTTCAGGGTTTCATGGTTTAGGGGTTTGCAATGTTTCCATTTGTTTCTATCATGTGTAAGGGTACGAGATTGGCATTTGATCAAGAGCATGAAGTCATTTAAGAACCTTGATGTTGGTGGCATTGATTGTTGAACTTTGTTGATGTTGGTGGTATTGATTGTTGAACTCCCCTACCGTGGCCTTAACAAGAATTTACCCTTCACTGAAAGGAAAACAACTGGTTAGGCATGCTAATATTTTTCTACCGCATTTTAAGGTTGAGTAGATGAACCCTTCACTCAAACCAAAATCACTGGTTAGGCATGTTAAACTTTTTCAATTTCTATCATGTTATAAGGTTGAGCAATCCAAGTCTGAAGACTTTGAGCTAGATGATGTTTATGTATCTCTTGTTGATGATCCCATTTCTAGTAGCGATGAATCAATGATGAGTTTCATGAGAGACCATGTTGCTGAGTGATTTGTAGTTTTGATGTCTATTTTTGCTACTACTATTACTACTACTAAAGTTGTAGAGAAGTTTTAAGAGTCCTCAAACTCTGAGCCATATTATTTATGTAGCTCATGTTGATGATCCCTTGTCTAGTAGTGGTGATGATTTTGATCATGATGAGGAGTGATCATGTTATTGATCACTAATATGTAGTCTTGTATTAGGCCAATGGCCTCATAGCTTGTAGCTTTGTTTTTGGACTTTATGGGCCATTTGGAGCCTCATTGCTTATGTATTTTTTGCTGATATGTATTGCACTCGGTGCCATTTTGATATATTCACCTTTGCATGGTATATAAATGAGAAAACTTTGCATATTTTGTCTCTATTGGCTTGGAATCATGGTTGCAAATCTTAAAAATAGTTTTTTTTATTAAAAAATAATTATTTAATGTATTTTTTTTAAAACCGGTTCATTGAGATCTGACCGCTCCCGGTTAGACCGGTTCCGGTTAGAAACCCGGTTCATTAGTCCACCGGTCCGGTCACCGGTTCCGGTTTTTAAAACATTGGTTGAGATCATGCATGAGCAGAGGATATTGGGTTCAGTAGAGATAGCATTCCAGCATGCGTCTAGACTCCAGACATTGTATCGACACTTCATCAAGAGGGTGGATGGCATATTCACTGCAGATGAGGTGGTGGAGGTAGAACAGGAGGGCATTCCTTCTGTATGCCAGGGTGAGGACTCTCTTTCATATGAGTCCATAGGATCAGTTGAGGTTGCTTCTGTGGAGCAAGAGCAGTCATGCAAGTATGATGACAGTAGATTGCAGCCGTATTACAGTGTGCAGGGTGAGCAGTCAGGGGACTGTATAGGAGATACTCTGGGTGATGAGTCACTTGTGACGCTTCAGCTAGAGCAGCACATGAGGGAGCCTGAGTCAGCAGAGGATACTATGGACATCAGGCATGACATTCCCTTGGGTGAGGTCCAGATGGGTGCCCACATTGAGCCTATGATGGATATGTGGCTAGCATTGGGGTCATCCTTTGAGGTGGAGCAGTCAGATGCACAGACACCGAGTACCCTGACAGCAGCTACAGATCCATATCCTCTGGAGATGTTGGAGGTAGATGTGATAGTTTGGCAGTGGGAGATGATTATGGGTTGGCGGCAACCTTCCAGGCATGTTCCACACGCAGTTATTGTTGCTACATGAGATGCTTCCTCCAAGATGGACTGGCGGGAGATCATGAGTTGGTACCCTCTTGATGGTACGGTGTTTTTCGTAGGGAGCACAGTGGAGCAGGGGCCCTTGGACATAGTAGATGTTACAGATCCCAGTCGGCAGGAGGGCACCAGTTGTCGATACTTCAGGACTCCTTCCCAATTTTAGGAGAGCATGATCAGCATGGGATTGAGTCATGACTTGGACTGGAGAGAGGTGAGGAGTTTGTATGCAGTTGGTGGGGCAGTATATGCAGTTACAGGTGTAGTACAACATGAGCCTGGGAGCATTGATGCCAGTTGGTGGTCTTCACCCCTGAGAGCATCAGTTATAGCTAGAGATAGTGCGCAGCCTGAGCCGTGGGACTTGGGCGATGATTGGCCCTGGTGGCATTGTGAGTTGAGAGGACTGTCGGCCAGTGAGAGATCAGTTTGGGATCCTGGCATTGAAAGGACCCTTCATGTCAGGGTGATGCAGAGGTCAGAGAGGGTTCAGTGGCACATCTGGGACCCCGGCACATTTTGCAGAGTTAGTGGGGAGCATCGGCTAGGGAGGAGGCTTGTTCAGGCATTGTCGGAGGACAAGCAGTTTTTGCCGGATGAGGATGCCACTTGGGAGAGCGAGGAGATTTTGCAGCATCCATCACTTTAGTTGCTTGAGGACAAGCAACATTTTACCGGGGGAGACTGTAATATTCCTAATTAGCACCGCTAATTGGAATATTTGATTTTTGTATAGTTTTGTCGACTATATTTTATTAATAAATAAAAGTGAGAAAAGGGGTCTAACTCACTTAAATAAAATAAAGTGTTTCCCTAGTAGATGCAACGTTGTAACTTAAGGGGGGAGCCAAGGGGGGCCACACACCACATGGAGGAGCCAATGAGAGAGAGGACGTTGGTATTGGAGGGAAACCAATGCTATAAAAGGTGGAGGAGCCTCCTCATTTGGGCATTATTGATATGTTGATGATATTGTGAGCTAGACTTCTGTCTACTTGAGCACGCCGGTTGTTTAGTCGGTCTGCAGCACTGTTTAGTGCGACTGAGTGTCTTCGGTCGGAGATCTCGCCCTTGGCCCCGGGGGACTTCGAGTGCCTGCTCGGGCAAGGTATTCCTTCAGTTTCAGCAGTTGATTTGCAGGTGATTTGGGTGGACGTTTTGCAGAGGAGCTGGGCATCATTGAGTGACTGCGCAGTCCTGGAGGGAGGACGCAGTTGGAGTTAGAGCAGCTTTGTTGTGGGGGATTTCCGTGGAGTTTTCAGCGTGTTTCAGCTTGGAGGGATTGTCTTTTCAGTTGGAGAGTTTGCAGAGGGATTTGTGGCCCTTTTCAGTCTTTTTCAGTTGGTGTCTGCGCAGTTCTTGGAGGGACAGCGTTTTTCTAGGAGGAGGGTTTCTGGGGGTGATTTTCGGAGGTGGTCCGTTTTGTATGGAGGTGATGCATTTTGTATATGGTTTAAGGTTTGTCGGGGTGGTGATTCGAGGTGGTACGCCGATTTTCAGCTCATTTCGGCAAGGGGATCAACCCCTAGCTTCAGTTCATTCCAGCAGCAGCAGTGCACGGCAGTTTCTTCCAGCAGCTGGGATGCAGTTTCTTGTAGCAGCCATTTCCTGTTTTTTTGAGAGGGTTCTTCACTTGCTTTGAGCAAGGATAGGTGCATTTATTCTGATTATCCATTGTATCTCATTATATTCTCAGATTAATAAAATGGCTTAGCATTTCCGGCATTTTTTATGTGTATTTGCTTTATGATTCTATTTCCGGCATTTTCTATATTGTCGTATGCTTGTATTACTGGCTATTTCCCTTTGGGGATATTACGGTACTATATAACGACTACAATGTCACCCTGGCAGTCGACACGGAGCTCTGCATGAGCCTTCCACGAGTGACTCGAGTCATCGCTTCCTCACCTTCTCTTGTTCGGCTTTTTGCGTTGTCTCGGAACATGCTTTCTGCGGCCGAGATTTCCTCTTGTTCTTTCGTTGATAACCTTCGAGTCCTCCTTGATCTACAATTGCTCTTGTACCATGTGAAAATTCTGAATCTAAACCAACAGAAATCCTATTGCAGTTAACTAATTTGCATTTCCTACTTGTGTTCTTCAATTAACAAGTTATTTACATAATTTTTCAGTAAATATTAATGGAAATGCTCTGCAGCCTACATCGATATACAAATCAAGTACTGAAAAATAAGATGAGACAAACACACAAAGGACACACTTATTTTTGGACTAAACGTCCCCGGAAAAACCCAATGCAGCAAATCTGAGGGTTTTTATTATTAAGCAACAATTTTTTGAGTACAATCTTTGGATGCCTTGTTGGCTATCCAGTACAGAGAATTCATGATAGAAAAAAAAAATAGTGAGTTTTACCTCACACTGCAAGTCCCGGCTGATCCGGATCCGAACTAGCGAAACCCCAGCTAACTCTGTGCTGCCTCTGCGCAATTGATACGTAGGCCTACATGGGGATGGCTGAGGACTGCATCACCTCTTCTTTGAATCGATCTGCCTCTTGGAAAATTGAGTTTCAGCCCTCCCGGCTCAGAATCCCCGATCTCCAACAAAACTCGGACTCTCCCTTGGAAACACTGCGCAGTCCCTGCGTGGGCCTATGTCATCCCTTCTGGGGCCTGCATCACCTCTCCTTGTGGCTGCATTGCTTCCTCCGTTGTCTTTGCTGCCTCTCTACTGTGTACTCTTGGTCCTCTGACCAATAACTACTTTTGCCCCTCATAGCACTGAATCAGTTAGATCTTATCTTCGTCTGAGCACTGCTCCGTCAGAAGAATTCGATCTCTAGATTCACTCTATGTGTGCGTTCTACAACTGACCCTCAAGCCTTCCTTTATGCTTTTCCTGTTGAGAAATCAACGACCATGATGTAATCCTTAATCAAAGGCTAATATTAAAAAAGCCTTGATCCTCGTCACTTAGAAGCTTCTCACCCACATTTATATTAATTCACTTCAATTATTTTAATTTCCTAGGTTTTAACTTAGGCTCCATTAAAAATAATTAGTTATTTGAATAACATTCATTCGGGGCAAAATTTCTCCAAAAGATTTCTGGGTCTTGGAGATCTCATGTGTTATAGCTTGTCCACAAAATTTCGGAGCTAGAGCACATCCGATGCCACCCAAAAATCAACACTCAAAGCATATATTGATAACGTGGTAGTTTTCCCACAGATGCTAATCAGCTGAAGCAGTACAAGAAGGAGATGGCGAAGGCAAAGAGATTGAACCTTGATGGAGTTCGGGATCATGTTGTATGACACATAGCGGACCAAAGAACGACCAAAGTGATGTGCGATACTCTTTCCACACTATACCATGGATCTTTTGAGCAACGAAAGATGTACTTGGAAGAGAAGTTGAGATGCACGAGGGTGCAAAATGGGGAGCGCATAGACCCCTTCCTTACCAGGATCTAGGAGATCCGAGATGAGCTTGCAGCTGTCGGGTCAGCACCTCAATCAATAGAGTTGGTTTGAGTAGCTCTCAACAGTTTCTCAGAAGAGTGGCAGGTTTTCGTCCAAAGTATTTTGTCCAACGAAACCTTGCCAAGATGGGACAGGGTGTGGGCAGACTTGTAGCAAGAGGAGCTGAGGCGAGACTTGATGAAGAGCACCATCAGTGGCAGCAGCAGTAGTGGATCGAAGTAGTTGAAGGAGGAGGAGAATGTGGCCCATGCATCGAAGGGTCCCAGACAGGGACAGGGGGAGCAACTTAGGAAGGACTCGTTGAAGGTCAAGTGCTTTAGGTGTGGCGAGCTAGGCCACTATAGCACTCAGTGTCCTCTCAAGAAGGAAGAAAAGGAGGAGAAGCAGGACCAGCAGGTAGCTTCAGTCGAGATCGATAGGTTGTCCTCCAGGCTGAAGGACTATTTCGCCATGTTTGCAGACATCCCTCCAAGAGTGAGGTGGGGTGACTTGGTTTTGTGGCCCCAGAGTGCTACAGGTTGGGCAGGATTCTTGAGGAGGTCCACCTCTTGAATCAATACCTTGCTACGGGAGCCCACGATATTTCGGTAGTAGGATAGACCGGTGGCAGTTGATGCGGTCGGATGCTAGAGTGACGATTGCAAGGCTAGTTGCGGTCGAGTCTTTGAAGCCTTGATGCAGTTGGCAACGATGACCAACGCTGAGTGGCACATTTATATGAAGACTCCATGCCCAAGGAGGAACCAAATGACACTTGTACCATCATATATCATCAGATCAACAGAGTTTTTAAACTCTACTTCTACTTCTTATCATTTTCTCTTGTACCCAGATTCCACGCCCTACGGGGAATTGGAATAAGTGATGCTAGTAATGATGAGTTTTGAGTCGATTATTGAGTACGTAACGAGGCCTAGGTAGCACGAGACCTTTCCAACAAGTGAGTATTACTGCAGGAGGTTTTTACTTGGTTAATTATCTACTCCTACACGTTAATAATTAATTGAGTTTTGTGTCAATTTACCCCAAAGCCGGAGTACGGCGGCTTGATGGTGAGTACCTAGGTGAATAACCTTGTCTAGAGTCAATGTATAATAACATACTAGATCACACAAAAAATTTCGTGGAATTTGGTTAGGTCTAGGTAGTGATTTTTTAATTTTTTTAGATTTTCCGCAAGTCGAAAATTGCAATAAAAATTGTAATTGAATTTTAATAAGTGTTGCCTACAGAAGTTGTATGGGGTATGAGTAATCATAATTATACCTCTCATGCTCAAATTTCTACCATGACACACTTTGAGGGGTTAAAAATGTATTTTGAACCTTCAAAACCCACTTTTCCTAAGTTTAGTGGGAAATCTGCCAATTAATTAAGCCATAAATTGAATAAATGGAGAAAAATAAATATTCACATATACTAAATAAGGTGGAAATGAGGTGAAGTCCTAAGGTGATGTGGACTCCTAAAATCAAGGAAAAGACATGTGTTCAAATAAAATTGAATTTCCGGCATTAAATGAAAGCTGCTTATTTGAAAATTCGAATTTGTGAAGTTAGTGCATATTTGGGAGGATTTGGGAGAATATTTGGTGGAGATGTTTTTGGGAAATTGTCCTCACATGGGTTACCAACCATATACACATGTCATTCCATCATAAAATTCGAATTTGGCACATAAGGGAAGAAGAAAATGATGTCCACTTGCCAGAATTCGACTTTTACACATGGCATTGGAGCTCCACTTACCAAATTCGAATTTGCCTTGAGATCTCTTCCCTTTCACCACTTGGCATATGGTTCTTCATTAGGATTTGCTCCCAGCTTTCTATATAATGGAGCCATGGGCTCTCATATTGTATCATTGTTTACTAGCTATTGTGCTTGCGGAAGCGCTGCTACCTTGTACACTTTCAGAAGTATCAATAAAGATTTTGGGGTTTCATTCATGAGGTGTTTCTCCTTTTGGAGTGTGATGGTGTTGATCATTGGTATAATTCCTTTTACTCATGCTTTGGACCTTTCCAACAAGTGAGTATTACTCTGGGAGGTTTTTTTTACTTGGTTAATTATCATCTCCCTACTAGGAGTTAATAATTAATTGAGTTTTTTCCTTCAATTTTACCCCAAAGCCGGAGTACGGCTTGATGGTGAGGCCTTGGGTGACTCCTAGTGTCTAGAGTCAATGTATATTACCATACTAGATCACACAAAAAATTTCGTGGAATTTGGTTAGGTTTAGGTAGTGATTTTTTAATTTTTTAGATTTCTCGCAAGTCGAAAATTGCAATAAAAATTGTAATTGAATTGTAATAAGTGTTGTTTAGAGAAGTTGTATGGGGTATGAGTAATCAAAATTATACCTCTCACGCTCAACTTTCTACTATGACATACTTTGAGGGTTAAAAATGTGTTTTGAACTCTCAAAACCCACTTTTCCTAAGTTTAGTGGGAAATCTGACAATTAATTAAGCCATAAATTAAATAAATGGAGAAAAATAAATATCCACACATCCTAAATGAGGTGAAAATGAGGTGAAAAATTATGGAGGAGTTAAAGTGAAGTCTCAAAGTGATGTGGACTCCTAAAATCAAGGAAAAGACATGCGCTCAAATAAAATTGAATTTTCGGCATTAAATGAGAGCTGCTTACTTGGAAATTCGAATTTGTGAAGTTAGTCCATATTTGGGAGGATTTGGGAGAATATTTGGTGGAGATTTTTGTGGGAAATTGTCACTACATGGGTTACCAACCATATACACATGTCATTCCATCATAAAATTCAAATTTGGCACATAAAGGAAGAAGAAAATGATGTCCACTTGTCAGAATTTGAATTTTACACTTGGCATTGGAGCTCCACTTACCAAATTCGAATTTTCCTTGAGATCTCCTCTCTCTCACCACTTGGCATATGGTTCTTCATTGGGATTTGCTCCCAACTTTCTATATAATGGAGCCATGGGCTCTCATATTGTAATCATTGTTTACTATCTATTGTATTTGCGGAAGTGCTGCTGTCTTGTACACTTTCAGAAATATCAATAAAGACTTTGGGGTTTCATTCATGAGGTGTTCCTCCATTTGGAGTGATGAATTGTTGATCATTGGTATAATTCCTTTTACTCATGCTTTGATCTAATTTGTTTCCATATGCTCTTGTAGATTTGCTAATGTAGAGCTATCTTACATTGACATTTGATTTAGGAGTATGCTCTAGGTATAGAATGCTCTAGTTGGTTTCAAATAAATCTCTAGAGTTTCTTATCATTGTTTATTGCTAGATCTATATGGAACTAATCCTTGATTGAAGTTTTGTAGAGGGAACATCTTGTTGGGATCAAAGAATCAAGTGTTGGGGGAAGTCTTTGGAGAGACCAACCCACTCTTGATACATTCTCAAAGGAGCTCTCATTTGTTCTTTGAATCTTCATAGTCTTATCTTACAAAGTGGTTTTGCAGGGGTTTTGAGACATAGCTTGTATACAAGCCAAATACTTCTAAATTTGAATATCTTTTAAAACATTATACTTCATTGCTTTCATTTGCTATCTAAGAGCTTGAACAAAGAGGAGAGTTTACTCAAACTCTTTGGCTTAGCTCTTTGTAAATTGTTGTGCAATATTTTGTAATTTTCTCTATCTAATGTTTGATTGGTTTTGTAGCCCTCTTTCGAATTTTTTCTTATGACAGCTTGAGTGGACAACTACAAGAAATTACTAACAAGTTGTTGCAAGACCTTTGGGCTGAATTTCAAATGAGGAAGATAACCCTCTCTTCTTTGGTTGTGGGCATAGAAGAGGCTTAGCTTCTCTTCTCCTATTGTAAAGTCTGAATTTATTTTGAGTTCTTAGAAATTCTCATCAAGGAAAAGACTATGGTCTCAATTTTTATTTGTAAAGACTTTCCTTGGTTTAGAAAAGGTCTCATGGTCATTTCATTCTTGTAAAATTAATAAAAATTTCTGTTTTTGTTGTGGGAGCATGGGTTTTACCCATTGGCATCCCCATCTCTCCATTTCAAAGGAGAGAATTTGTAGATGGATTGATTTAGTGGTTTTGACACTTCCGTTTTCTTTCACATCACATATGCATGCTCTAATTGGGAAGTAACACAAATCACATAGTCCTTTAATTTCTTAATTTGCAATCTCATTTGTCATCACTTACTTATGTTTTGTGATCTATTTCTCATTTGGATAAGTTTCACAATATATTACAAGTAAAGAAGCATAACACTTTCAATTTATGGCAACTTGAGTTATTGTTCTAACTATGAAGCATATTTAATTAAATCATCTCCATCTTTTACATAGCACTTGCAAACTCACTTTCATATCATTTAGGCATTTCACTTTTCATATTAGACTTGCATTTCTAAAATTTACCTCCAACTTAAGTTGGTTGAATAGACGTTTTAGGAACCCTCTACCTCTATGGACTCCTCACTGTGAGATTCAAATATTTGGGCGAGGGTGAGGTCTGAGGATTAGAGTTCAATTGTAACCTTGCTTTAGAACTAATTAATAAAATAAACCAAGAGCACTATCTCATCACATTTACTTGCAAAGTTCCTAAATTTTTTGCTATCATGACGGCTTAAAGATTCACATGCAAATATTATCTCAAGAAGCACTTTGGATGCAAGCATTTTAATTCCTTAAATTTTGCAACAAGTTTAATTCTATGGTACTTGGAAATTTGCTTCTACTTTTGCAACTTCATTGCATGTTGTCATTTTAATGATCATTATGTTTATGGATGATTGATATATCTTGTTTCATTGGAAAATACCCTTATTTGATGTTGCAAATTTAATTGCATATTGTGATCTTGGTCTAACACTTCCTTTGTGGGATTATTGTCATTATATCTTGAATTTCATTTTTTGAGCAAGCATTTGTCATTTACTTTAAAGCACTGGTCTATATTTTGAACACGTCATTAAATATTGTTCATATACTTATATGCTTGTTTACATATTGCAATCGAGTCATCTTTGATAAGTAATTCCTTCTAGTCAATTCTCCTAGAAATCTCACATCTTTAACTTAGTTTTCCTTTAGGGACCACCCTCCTTAGCTAACCTAGGAGATAGCTTAAACGGAGAGAGTTGGGAATAGGTGACAGCCCCTTCTCTGAGTTCCTTGCCACCAACCACACCTGTGGGGTTGAAGGCTTTTCCCACTAACTAGTAGGTAGGTGTAGGCGGCAAGCGATTAACATTTTTTGGCGCCGTTGCCGAGGACAAGTCTTCTTGTACCTGGGAAAACGACTAACTTTTAGTTTTGGCATATTTGAATTTTAGATTTAGATTCTTGCTCAAGTGGCGACTCCACTCAATCCTAATTTTGCAAGAGTCTCTACTAGGAGAAATTCAAGTGGTCTAGTTAGCCCCTCTCCTGATCCTGAAAGGGTTTTTAGAGAGAGGTTAAATAGACTTTCTCATAGTAGAGCTCTTGCTACTCTTGGGCAAGAGGCTATTTCTGACATTCATTTGTTGTTTTAAGAACAAGTTCAGCCTAACATCATGAATGATCTTTTTGCTCCTTGTAACTTTACTAACATTAATGGCTATCCTCACAATATCCCTGACAAGGCTATTGAAAGGTTGCCTTCTTTTCAAGGTAACAATGCCATTAGCGCTGCATCACATGTGAAGAACTTTAATGTTTGCATCTTTAAATGGTGTAACGTTGCTAACTATGAGGATGTAAAGATGAGGCTTTTCGTTCTCTCTTTAGAAGAGGATGCTCTTGATTGGTTCACTGAGCAACCTGCTAACTCATATGATTCTTTACAAGTGATTGTTAATGCTTTCATGGGAAAGTATGGAGAGAGAAGAGAGAATAGTCATTTGATCAGTGCCATTAGCAATGTTGCACGAAGCGGGGACGAAGCGGGGACGTTTTTTGGAAGCGGGGACGCGGAAGCGTCATTTCCAAAAAATCTAGGAAGCGAAGCGTCTCGGAAGCGTCTACTATATATATATTTTTATTTTTTTATTTTTTTGCATTTATATTAAAAAAATATCCAAAATACCAAATTAATTCTAGAAGATATGGAAGCATGCATATTTGTACATAAATCAAAATAGATATGACATCCATTGTACATTAATGATTAATTTTTGAGCATCAACCATTTAGATGCATCAACCATCTATAATCTAGATTCTTCTCCTCTTGTCTAACCTTTGCCTCTACCTTGATTATCTAGGGACATTAGTCAAAATTGCCCAATTTTGATCAAACCCTAATGCAAGCCTTAAAATATGCTAGAAAGAACTTAACATGCTTGATTGATTATTTTGACTTGATTGAAATGTAATTTTTTGCTAACGACATGAAAAATGAGTTCAACAATTAACACCACCAACACTAGGGTACATATAGGGCTTGGTGCTCTTGATTAAATGCTAATCACATACCCTCATACATGATATAATCTAATGACATGCCACCATACCATTGATCTTGAATTCCTGAAAACTGTTAAGTCTGCTGAATTTTGAATAGGATATGAAATTCTATTTTCTCCATATGAAGTCCGATCAGGCTGGAACCACTCTCAAACATCCCGAGTCATTTCATGGTAATGTTAAAAATTTAAGTAAAAGGATGAAAATGAAAAATAAATGAGAATGTCACTTTTACTTTAAGAATTTAACATTACCATGAGCGAGCATCTAAGAAACATCTAAGGAGGTAAAAGAGAGCTTATATTTTTTTCATCCTATCCCTAACTCAGCACTAACTCACCTACTAACCCAACCAAAGACAAAAATAAAAAAATAAAAATAATTGTTTTTTTGACCTACATTAGTCGGATCCGTACGGCGCTGTACGGAACCGCTGGCGATCCGTACGGATCCGTACAGCGATCCGCCGTACGAACCGCGGATCCCTGCGTACGGATCCGATTTGGCAGGAATCGCAAATTTTTTTAGGAACCGCGGTTCCAATTTTCGGAACCGCGGTTCCGGGTACGGATCCCGTACGGTTCCGTACGGGACGCGGTTCCGGGCTTGGAGCCGGGGGGAAGTGCCTACAACATTGGCCATTAGCACCATGAAGAAAAATGAGAATGAAACCATGGAGGAGTTTAACAAGAGATTCAATGAATTGGTTAAAAGCATGCCTACTACTGTTAAACCTCCTGATGAATTTCTCTTATGTTCCTATCTGAATTCTTTTGGTGCTGACACTGCTTATGAGTTGAGAAGAAAGGAATCTACAACTTTGGTTGTAGCTCAAACTGAAGCCTTGAAAATGGAGAGGGCCAGAAAGCAATCAGGAAAATCTGAGATTCCTGGTTTCACTAGAGGGCCATCGAAATCGAATGATTCCAAAAGCAAGGCCAAGGAAGAGGCTACCCATGATCCTATTAAGGAATTAACTCAACTCATCAAGAGCATGGAAGCAAACCACACTAAAGAAATGCAAGCCATGCAAAATAGGTTGGTGGCCATGGAAAGATCACAAGTGCAAAGATTCCAACCTAGGCCAAATAATGGATGGCAAAAGAATAAAGGCCCTCAACAATATTATAGGCCTCCAAATCCATTGGAATCCACCAACATGGTAGATCAGATTCCCCCTTTTTGTAGGCCATGTAATGAGTTCCATGAAGAAGCCACATGCTCATATGTAAAGAGAATTATGGAAGGTAGCATGTTGGGAGAAGAACATGTAGGAACTAGTGGTCAAATCAATATGTTCTCCATGGAAGATCAAATATATACCATTGAAAGTAATCAAGAGATTGACCATAGTCCTAATATTCTTGGGGTTGACAATATGATTGCAAATTTTGACAAAGTCACTAAGATTTTTGGGGAAAAGCCTACATCCGGACAAATTCTTGCTATGGCAAAACACAAAGGGATGACTTATCAGAGAAGGGATATTCAAGACCAGAATAATCACAAAAAAATTTCAGTTCCTACATGCCCATATGTAAAGAGAATTATGGAAGGTAGCATGTTCAGTTCCTACATGCCCATATGTAAAGAGAATTATGGAAGGTAGCATGTTGGGAGAAGAACATGTAGGAACTAGTGGTCAAATCAATATGTTCTCCATGGAAGATCAAATATATACCATTGAAAGTAATCAAGAGATTGACCATAGTCCTAATATTCTTGGGGTTGACAATATGATTGCAAATTTTGACAAAGTCACTAAGATTTTTGGGGAAAAGCCTACATATGGACAAATTCTCGCTATGGCAAAACACAAAGGGATGACTTATCAGAGAAGGGATATTCAAGACCAGAATAATCACAGAAATTTTTCTCCTCCTACGTCAGAATTAAATTTTGACTTGGGCAACTGCGTGAATAATGCAAAGGTTTCTATCCTAGTGACAGAGCTTTTAAAGATACCATCTCAAAGGGCCAAGTTACTAAGTGTAATTGAAGTTACTCAAAGAGAAGAAAAGCCTAATAATGAACAAGAAGATGAAGAAATTGTATTGAAAAGTATGAACTGTTATGTGGGGAATGAAGATCATCTGCCATTTTATGTTTCTTTGATAGTGAATGATCGTCTTTTACACAATTGCATGCTTGATTCAGGGGCTTCATCAAATGTCATGACCAAGAAAGTCATGGAGCAACTGAATTTAAAGGTATCTAGGCCCTATCACAACATATGTTCAATGGATTCTAAAAGAATTGAAGTGTGTGGGATAATTAAAGATTTACAGGTTTTCCTAGCTGCATACCCAAACAGAATAATGACTATGGATATTGTTGTGATAGATGTTCCTAATTCATGGGGAATGCTCCTATCAAGAAAATGGGCATCAGATTTAGGTGGTAGCCTTCAAATGGATTTATCATATGCCACCATCCCCATGCCAAATGATACATTTCTCAGACTTGATCAGGAGTTAGAGAAAAGATATCATGTTGAGGATCCAAGGAGACCCAACAATGAGATTATCTATAGATCATGTCAGACAGGAAGTGATGTTGTGTTGATAAATTTCCTTCCCCCCTTAACAGAACGAATTCAAAATGAAGAGATTAGGCATAGCTCAAAAAGCAAGGGTACTTCAAATCTTCCATCAGAGCATTTTCAAGACAGAGTTGTAGGATTGACAGTAATTGCATCATCATCGTCATCACAACTAACCAAGAAGTAAAGAAAAAAACGAAAAAAGAAAAACGATATAAAAAATGAATCACCAATTTTGAGCAGGATCAAACCTCAACGCATCAAAAGTCGAAAAATGAAAAGGAAGAGGTTTGGTGTATCTGATGGCCACAAACAGGTTAACAGTGGGGCAAGTCAAGTCCTGAGATAGTTAGAATTGGACAAGGCACATCAGAGAAAGAGCCTATGTATTTGCCTGTGAGTAGGCAGGTTCTCAAGATGGATTTCACCGAAGACATTTGATACCATGGGGCATCCTGTGTATCATATTCCTAACCCTATCCCTTGTAAATTTTGTTTAAGTACTTTTATTTCATGTTGTTATTTATGTTTCCTAGAATAAATTTGCATTTTTGTACTTGATTTTATTTGATATTATTTTGAATGGATACTGCTAATATATATCTTCGGTTGGTGGATGCAGATTCCAGGTTCTTGCACACTATCACTTCATATCTAGCATGCATCCCCATATGGAGCCAAATGTTGACCACTGAAGTGGCACCTAATGATAATGAGAAGACTCCATGCCCAAGGATGAACCAGAAGATATCTGTACCATCAGATATCATCAGTTCAACAGAGTTTTTAAACTCTACTTCTACTCCTTATCATTTTCTCTTGTACCTAGATTCTATGCCCTACGGGGAATTGTAATAATTGATGCTAATAATGATGAGTTTTGAGTCAGTATTGAGTCTGTAACAGGACTAGGTAGCATGGGACCTTGCCAACAAGTGAGTATTACTCTAGGAGGTTTTTTTACTTGATTAATTATCATCTCCCTACCAGGAGTTAATAATTAACTGAGTGTTTTCCTCCAATTTTACCCCAAATCCGGAGTAAGGCTTGATGGTGAGGCCTTAGGTGAGTCCTAGTGTCTAGAGTCAATGTATATTACCATACTAGATCACACAAAAAAATTTCATGGAATTTGGTTAGGTCTAGGTAGTGATTTTTTAATTTTTTAGATTTCCCGCAAGTCAAAAATTGCAATTAAAATTGTAATTGAATTGTAATAAGTGTTGTCTAGAGAAGTTGTATGGGGTATGAGTAATCAAAATTACACCTATCGCGCTCAAATTTCTACTATGACACACTTTGAGGGGTTAAAAATGTGTTTTGAACCCTCAAAACCCACTTTTCCTAAATTTAGTGGGAAATCTGGCAATTAATTAAGCCAGAAATTAAATAAATGGAGAAAAATAAATATCCACACATGCTAAATGAGGTGGAAATGAGGTGGAAAATTATGGAGGAGTTAAAGTGAAGTCCTAAGGTGATATGGACTCCTAAAATCAAGGAAAAGAAATGTGTTCAAATAAAATTGAATTTCCGGCATTAAATGAGAGTTGCTTACTTGGAAATTCGAATTTGTGAAGTTAGTGCATATTTGGGAGGATTTGGGAGAATATTTGGTGGAGATTTTTGTGGGAAAATGTCCCCACATGGGTTACCAACCATATACACATGTCATTCCAATAAAATTCGAATTTGGCACATAAGGGAAGAAGAAAATGATGTCCACTTGCCAGAATTCGATTTTTACACTTGGCATTGGAGCTCCACTTGCCAAATTCGAATTTGCCTTGAGATCTCCTCCCTCTCACCACTTGGCATATGGCTCTTCATTGAGATTTGCTCCCAACTTTCTATATAATGGAGCCATGGGCTCTCATATTGTAATCATTGTTTACTAGCTATTGTGCTTGCGGAAGCGCTGCTGCCTTATACGCTTTTAGAAATATCAATAAAGACTTTGGGGTTTCATTCATGAGGTGTTCCTCCTTTTGGAGTGTGATGAATTGTTGATCATTGGTATAATTCCTTTTACTCATGCTTTGATCTAATTTGTTTTCATATGCTCTTGTAGATTTGTTAATGTAGAGCTATCTTACATTGACATTTGATTTAAGAGTATGCTCTAGGTATAGAATGCTCTAGTTGGTTTCAAATAAATCTCTAGAGTTTCTTATCATTGTTTATTGCTAGATCTATATGGAACTAATTCTTGATTGAAGTTTTGTAGAGGGAACATCTTGTTGGGATCAAAGAATCAAGTGTTGGGGGAAATTTTTGGAGAGACCAACCCACTCTTGATACATTCTTAAAGGAGCTCTCATTTGTTCTTTGAACCTTCATAGTCTTATCTTACAAAATGGTTTTGCAAGGGTTTTGAGACATAGCTTGTATACAAGCCAAATACTTCTAAATTTGAATATCTTTTAAAACATTATACTTCATTGCTTTCATTTGCTATCTAAGAGCTTGAATATGACTAAGCAAAGAGGAGAGTTTACTCGAACTCTTTGGCTTAGCCCTTTGTAAATTGTTGTGCAATATTTTGTAATTTTATCTATCTAATATTTGATTGGTTTTGTAGCCCTCTTTCGAATTTTTTTTTGTGACAGCTTGAGTGGACAACTACAAGAAATTACTAACAAGTTGTTGCAGGACCTTTGGGTTGAATTTCAAATGAGGAAGATAACCCTCTCTTCTTTGGTTGTGGGCATAGAAGAGGCTTAGCTTCTCTTCTCCTATTGTAAAGTCTGAATTTATTTTGAGTTCTTAGAAATTCTCACCGAGGAAAAGTCTATGGTCTCAATTTTTATTTGTAAAGACTTTCCTTGGTTTAGAAAAGGTCTCATGGTCATTTCATTCTTGTAAAATTAATAAAAATTTCTGTTTTTGTTGTGGGAGCATGGGTTTTACCCATTGGCATCCCTATCTCTCCATTTCAAAGGAGAGAATTTGTAGATGGATTGACTTAGTGGTTTTGACATTTCCGTTTTCTTTCACATCACATATGCATACTCTAATTGGGAAGTAACACAAATCGCATAGTCCTTTAATTTCTTAATTTGCAATCTCATTTGCCATCACTTATGTTTTGTGATCTATTTCTCATTTGGATAAGTTTCACAATATACTACAAGTAAAGAAGCATAACACTTTCAATTTATGGCAACTTGAGTTATTGTTCTAACTATGAAACATATTTAATTGAATCATCTCCATCTTTTACATAGCACTTGCAAACTCACTTTCATATCATTTAGGCATTTCACTTTTCATACTAGACTTGCATCTCTAAAGTTTACCTCCAACTTAAGCTGGTTGAATAGAAGTTTTAGGGACCCTCTACCTCTATGGACTCCTCACTGTGAGATCCAAATATTTGGGCGAGGGTGAGGTCTGAGGATTAGAGTTCAATTGTAACCTTGCTTTAGAACTAATTAATAAAATAAACCAAGAGCACTATCTCATCACATTTACTTGCAAAGTTCCTAAATTTTTTGCTATCTTGACGGTTTAAAGATTCACATGCAAATATTATCTCAAGAAGCACTTTGGATGCAAACATTTTAATTCCTTAAATTTTGTAACAAGTTTAATTCTATGGTACTTGGAAATTTTCTTCTACATGCAATTTCATTGCATGTTGTCATTTTAATGATCATTATGCTTATGGAGGATTGATATATCTCGTTTCATTGGCAAATACCCTTATTTGGTGTCGCAAATTTAATTGCATATTGTGATCTTGGTCTAACACTTCCTTTGTGGAATTATTGTCATTATATCTTGAATTTCATTTTTGAGCAAGCATTTGTCATTAACTTTAAAGCACTGGTCTATATTTTGAACACATCATTGAATATTGCTCATATACTTATATGCTTGTTTACATATTGGAATCAAGTCATCTTTGATAAGTAATTCATTCTAATCAATTCTCCTAGAAATCTCACATCTTTAACTTTGTTTTCCTTGAGGGACCACCCCCCTTAGCTAACCGAGGAGATAGCTTAAATGGAGAGAGTTGGGAATAGGTGATAGCCTCTTCTCTGAGTTCCTTGCCACCAACCACACCTGTGGGGTTGAAGGCTTTTCCCACTAATTGTAGGTAGGTGTAGGCGGCAAGTGATAACAGATCCTTGAACTATGCACCATATAAAAACAATATAAAAATGAAATAAAGATGCACAGTATGGATGGAAAAATCAAGACAAGAAAAGGAGTAACTCATGCCTCCATGATTTCACCCTCCATTACATCTATACACTTAGGATGTGGACATCCATCAATTTTTCCTTTTGACATGGATTCATTTACCTCCACTGTGGCCTAGTTTCACTAGAACCTATGAATTGAAGGGTTTACCTCAGAAATGCCACCTCCCCTTTGGGGTTGGAAGCACCTAATATGGTTTGATCACCTACCCACATTTTCAAATGTAGGGTACACTTTTCTCGGGACTTGGTATAGGTTAGATTAATATATGGTTATTGTATCTAATTAGTGGTTTTATTCACTTGAGTTAAAAAGGGTTTTGCTAGGTTTTTTTTGCACAAAGAAGTTGAGGCCTTCAAGGCTCACTATTCCAATCCTATCTCAACATGATGCTAAGCCATACTACACTTTCAAAAGAGCCTGATGACCTTGATGAGATAGAGAGTTTCCCTTTCTATGGTAGAGCATTGGGAACCTTGATGATCTTTGTTGTTGATGGACATCCAGAGCACCCTTAGATTCCAAAAATGTTGAACTCATCTTTCTTGGCATTAAAGATTCTTGATGATGTCATTTTGCATGCCCCCAGTGGCTATTGACATTACTTGATGGATATGTCTTGAAATGGAGTCCAAATGATGACGATCATCGTTGGGATTTTTTAAAGAGGGCTTGTATTTCCGATGGAAACCCAACACTAGAGAGAGAGTGCAATGCATCATCTAGATGTCACCCATGGATTTGACGCAAGGAACCTAAAGCCGGATTTTGACACCTAGATTTTTTTTTAGGCTTGATTTGAGGACACTTCCTCAAATTAAGGTTGATCATGATGCTTAGAGACACATCCATCCCTTACATTGTGCTTTTTAGAGTATTTTCACCCTAAAGTGAGCATGATTCTATGCTTAGAGAGGCGTTATGGCTCACAAGTGAGGGAAAATGTTGGCATATTTTATTTTGTTGAGCTATTAGGGGTTGGATTCTAACCCATTTACTTTATGTCTACCCAAAATTAAACTTTATTTTGGGATTTTAGTTAGATTAATGGAATTGATATACCTCCTACAAAAGGGGTAAACACAACCCTCATGAGATAGGAAATGACTCATCTTAAGGGGTAAACTAAATGCTACATCATAAAAAGCAAGATTTGATCGTTGATTTATTCAACATATAAAAGAATTATCAAAATCAAGTAAAGTCACACCGTAGAGGTGTGGAAAAAGTAGGCCAAGGAATGGGGTAACTCTACGCTCCATGATATATCCCCTCCTTATTACATCTATAGACTCAATATGTGGACCTCAATTAATCTGCACCCATGGCCATGACACTTAGCCATGGAGACATTTACCTCCATTACACCTGCTTTCAACATCACCTATGAATTGAAGCAGGTTTGGACCCTTGAAATGACACCCCCCTTTAGGTGTTGGAAGAACCTAATATGGTTTATCACCTAGGCCTCTCTACAAAGGTAGGAAACACTTTTATGGGACATGGTCCTGTTAGATATTTGAAAGTGATCTCTATTTTAAGTATTATTATGCCCTTAACAATTATGTATGGTTCACTTAGGGATGCATATATGGTTATTGTCTCTCAGAGGCTTATTTCACTTGAGTTTGAGATGGTGTTTTACTAGGTTTTTTTCCCACAGAGGAAGCTGAGGTCATTAGGGCACACTGACTCCACTCTCTCTCCACATAAAACTAGGCCATACTACACATCCAAAGATCAAGTGATGATCTAGCAAATGCGTAGTTTCGCTATAGTAGACCATTGGAAACTTTAATGATATTTGTTATTGACAGGACACCCCATGTCACCCTTATATGCCATAATGTTGATCCCATATTTTTTAACATTAACGATTCTTGATGATGTACCGTGTGGACCTAGTATGCCCAAGTTGGTCTCTTGAGACTACTGGATGGCGCATGCCATGACTTGGAGCCCAAACTGATGGTGATCAGCCCGAGACGCACTAGGAGGGATTGAATTACTCCCTGGCAGGGAGCCCCAACACTGCTGTAGAGAGTGCACTATGTTGTCTCAGATGACACCCATGGAGATGATGCAGGCATCTAGAGATGGATTTTGGACACATGGAGATATTTGAGGCTTGCTTTGGTGATCCCTCCTCAAATTAAGGTTGATAGTGATACTTAGAGATATATCCATCCCTTGCATTGGCATTTTTTGAGCAATTTTAGCCCTAAAGGGCATCACTTCATGCCTTCCAGAGAGGCTCTTGTGGTTCACAAGTGTGGGAAAAATGCTGGGATATTTTATTTTGTTGAGCTTTATTAGGGTTGTCTTGTAATGCATTCGCTCTATGTCTACTCAAAATTAAACTTGTTTAGGGGATTTTCACTAGATTATTGGATATGATAAACCTCCAATTAACCTTTTTATTTCACTACTTGTGGAGATTTGGTCTTCGTGGAGCTATTTCCTATTGCTGAAATTAGTTTGTGTATTGCATAAATTGTTTTGAGATTGAAAGAAGACAATTTTCTGGTAAATTTATATGAGTATTATTGCATATCGTTTATGGTTTTACATGTGCATGAAATATTTCCTATGTTAGTATATTGTTTTTCTGTATAAATGCAATTTTTTGTTGGAAAATCTTGTAAATTATTGCATGTTAAAATCCATATTCCTTTGAATTTTCTAGAATATCTCCTAGTAGAGATTTCTTCTAGTTAATTTCTCCCCTCATAAAAAGATAGCTATGTAGTTTGCAAGTGAAAACTAGGGTTTTATCACTTACTCCTATGCAATTCGAATTTGATATTTCATAAAACTTAGCCCCTTTAAGACTCCATCACCTGCAAGTAGGGAAAGGCACTAGGTACATTATAAAGAATTGTGCCATAATTCATTGAAGAAATACCTTAATTAGCCATTCACATACATCATCTTGAGCCAAATCTGACTTAGGAAAATCCTTTTCTCTCCGTAATAAACTCTGAAGTATCTCATGTTGTGAAATTTCACTAAAGCAGTGAGGTGAAAAGCTAAGGTGACCTGTGGGAAATACTCCATTGTTGTATCCCAATCTTTCTCTTCCCTTGTAAGGCCTATCATGTAATATCCCAAATTGGGAACAAACAAGAATATAAAGCATACAAAGACTAAATCTATAGAAACATAAATACACATCAAAAACACCATGAATAAGCCAAAAATCCACGAGCCATTTTATTAATTTTATGAATGGGAAAGGTACAAGATGGTGTGCTTAGAAGATGGCACTTCCTTGGTCTCGCACAAGGTAAGCCGAAATTATCCCTCAATCCCTCGCTCGTAAATCCTTGTCGATTTGTGTGGCTCCTCCTCTATGCTACCCCGTCGAGAAATGTTGTTACCGGTTGGAAATGGACTCGTGTAATGAGTTTGTTCTACCGTCGTAAAATTCTCGTGTGGCTGGACACCAGCAACCTCCCTCAGACAAACCCCGTGAAACCCGTAAAGCGATTTCCGAAAGGCCGACTTCGTAAATTCACCTCCTTGGGCTTGGTATGCTATTCGTCATGGGGCACATTGGGCTTTTGGCTGAAATTCGAAACAACTACCGGGAAACTAGCCTCGACAAATTCTAGTCTAAGAAGTGGTTGACTCCCCTCACAAAATCCCTCGCTGAAATCTCTCTTTCTTTCTCCTTCCCCGAGTTTCTCCATTGTCGGACCACAGATCTCTAGTTGACTACGTGGCTCTACGCTACCTCCCCGGAAGGATCGCGCATGCTCGAAGGTATACTTGTGATGCCTCTTCCAAAACTGGGATCGCAAATCCTCTCCTTAGCGGGCATTTGAAGTCCCCCGAGATGAGGTTGTGATCTCGATCGAATAATCATATCGTGCTAAACAAAAATTCTGCGTATCTCAGCTAGACAAACTTAACCGTGCTTCTTCTAGTTTACCGCATGTAAAATTAGTTGATGACTAAATGAATGAGGAATGAGTTTTCTCTGCCTTATTTTACCTATCTCGAGCCCTCCCCTAATATTCCCTTTGGCCCCACTGACCGTGCCGCCACCCCTTCGCTCGCTAATCATCAGATGTTAAGCATCACCGCAGAATCGTTATCCCCACACACCGTTCGTGTTCTCCCGCGGTGCCTAGTGCTTCTCCCCGTCTCGCGCTACCACTAGGTCAGTTTCTCACCGTGTGATGTTGCCCCCACGGGTCCAAATTCATCTTTTTAGTCTTTTCCTTAGTGACTTTTAGAAAATAATTTATTTAATCATAAGGTTTATTTTGTGGGGTCAACCTTACCCACTTTATTTTTCAAGCCACATAAGAAAAAGGAAAAATTGACAAAATTAATATTCCACTCAATTAATATTACATTTGGAATATTGTAGCTCTTTCCGTCAAAATGTTGCTTGTCCCCAAGCAACCGAAAGGATGAGATGTTGTAGGATTTTCCCCTCCCCTGCGCATCCTCTATCCGGAAGGTTTCTCCGCCTCGATCGATATTATCTCGTCAGCTTCTCCCGCACCTCAAATGTCCCTCTCCCCAGTGTCCAAGATGGCCTCCTGCCGTAGCACTCAAAGTGCCTCACTCACCATCGCGAGAGCTCCATAGTTTCACTACTTTGTCCCAAAGCCCTTATTCGTGCACGAGACATGAAAATATGCTGTGGATCCTCGCTTTCCCTACTGGCAGACTCCAGCTCATATGCTACATCCCCAACCCCCTTTGATCACCCCGTATGATCCATAGAAGCGTGGCTTTCTGAGCTTCTTAGCTCCCTTTTCGCTTCAAAGCATGGACCGCCTGTACGACCGAAGAGGGAGGTATACCAAATCATCCACCTCAAATCGCTTCTCCACGCAGCCTCTATCTCGCGTATAGCTTCTCGCCGTTCTCGTGTTGTGGCTAAGTTATCCTTGAGATCCCAAAGTATGTCTTGGCTCTTCTTGGATTCAGTCATGGTCTATGGGGCCCCATACACTCCAAACATCATATCAACAAACATTAAAGCATGATAACCCAGTATAAAGTATAAAATGGAGACATATCGATCTGGACATGTGGAATTTTGTGTTGTAACAAGATCTCTCGAATGAAGCCAACATAGCCAAGCCTTTATCGCCTCCTAACATAAGTTTCTCAAGCATCCTCTCCACCCACTTGTTCACTATCTCAATCTAGTCATCCATCTCGTGCGGTAGTTGCAACTCGGGTGTTATACTCGTGCCGACCAAACGAAGAACTCCCGCCAAAAGCCTCCCATGAAATGACTGGCCCCCTGCCATCGAATATGGTATTTGGAAGGCCATGAATTTGAAGACATTCAGAAAATAACCCCACCGACTCGCGGCTTGTACCGAGCGAGATGGAGAAGAAATGAGAGTATACTTCGTCACGCCGATCAACCACTATGAAGATGCAAATTCTTGCCCTCCACCATGGGAAATCCGTGATGAATTCCATGGAGATGCTTTCCCATTTTCCCTCCGAATGGGAATCGACCGTAGCAAACCCACTGATGGTTCAACTTCCTTGTTTTGTTGGGACAGACTATGCACTCTGACATGCGATACCCGCCTCTTGAGACCCTTCCTAAAAGAACATCTCCTGATACCTCCAGATTTTTTTATGAACCCTCGATGGCCCGACGACAATGAGTCATGGGTTGCGTGCAAAATATCATCCCTAAGTTGGGGAGTTACTTGTGAAGAAGATCCAAACACGATAATAGATGACCTCATCCATCACCCTAGTATCGGTCATCCCGCACCGCCATCTAGCAGGCATTTCACATGTAAAACAGCCTCCCCTGAGTACTCCACCAAAAAGCCGAGCCCTCCAAGCCAGGTCAATACTCATCAAGGACAAGAGCTTCCGTCTCCGTGACAATGCATCTCGCGACCATGTCGTTCTTCCCCTTGACATACTCAATGTCAAAATCATAAGCTTGGATCTTGTCAATTCTACTTTTACAAGGCTCTCCGCAACCGTTTCGCTCAAGGAAGAATCGAAGACTCATGTGGCTGCATTCTCACCCGGCACCTATTCCCCACAAGGTACTATTTCAACTTTTCCAACGTGATACATGATGGTTAACATCTCTTTGTTGTAGCTAGGTACAACCTCTCATGTGGTAGTAGCTTCTACCTCTAAAGTTATGGGATGACGCACCGCACTACAACTACTCCTCCTCGAGGCATCACACCTAGCACAAAGTGTTGTGTGAAATCTGAAATGCCAACACCAGAAGCTTCCTATTACCTTCTCGAGGCTTGTAAAAGGTCTTCCCGCACAATATCTCATTCAACCTAAAGCTCCCTTCTTGGTGAGATCTCGTGGGAGGGGTGTCGCAAGCCGTGGAAAACTTCGACAAACTTCTCTAGTAGTAGGCATATGCCAAAAAACCCCCGCAGTTTCGTCACATTATTTGATTGCAGCCAACTTCGAATGGCCCGAATCTTCTCCGTGGAATCTCACCTTCCACTCCGATGAAATGCCCTGCATAGAGCATCTATGTTAGCCCAAACTCGCACTTGTACAACTTGGCATAGAAATGTTACTCCTCCAAGATACATAGTATAGCTCAATGTGTTGTAAATTCTCTTTCCCATGTGTGGTCAGAGATAAGAATGTCATCGAAAAGCACCAACCCTGAACTTCCCCACCGACCACAAAAGGTCAACCCAAAGGGCATCACCAAAATCCCGGGAATGGTCGTATTGGCGAAGAACACGTTAGCCTTGGGACATCCTCGGTCTCTCGCCTTGATCATGGTACTCCCCGACCTCGTATCGTATCCCGGAGAAGAACTTTTCTCCTCAACTCATCCATTAGCTCATCGATCCTCGTGGGGATAGGGTAAAGAACTTCTTCATGGTATTCTTATCCGTATCCTAATCTATGCACATCCACAAGAAGGTCGTCCTTCTTCTTCACGTAATCCACCGAAGAAGCAATGACCTGCAATGGGCTCCGATGTGCTCCAATGCCAAGAGCTCATGTATGGCTCTCTCAATCTCATCCCCATAGGTTTTGGGGTGCCCGTAGGGAGTGGGTAATTACCGCCCGGATGCCCCGATCCTACCAATGGTGGGCCCAAACCCCCTACGTGCTTGTCCCTATGGAATGTTCGTAAAACCGTTGAGTAAATCTGGCTCAGGATAGTATGCAACCGGTGCACAGCGTTGGACTCGAGACACCTGCCTCCTCGAAATCCCTACTCCACTTCCACTCTATGTCTCCCTTTGGAAATATCCTCCATCCAATGTGCAGACTATCTCGTGAGGTATGTGTGCATGCTTCACCAACATATGCTTCCCATTCTTCAGTTGTCATTCATTCTATCTCCAAATTATCCCAATCAGAGACATTCCCAATTGTGATGTTACCCAACACCCAACACCGCTATCACAAAAAATGATTGGTCATTGTGGGTGTCCCTGGTCATCACGACCGAACATAACGCATGCAATGCATGGCTCCGGCACTGAACCAACACGTAGAACCCATCAAATCTCTGCTTCATATCGAGCAAAGTTTTATGGACTCACTATCCACCAAGATCGTAGACACGTGTTCTTTGAACCGTCCCCTGACCGTCGCCGTTAAGTACTTGGGAACTCCCGTAAAGATGCAAGGACCTCTCCTGTGGGGCTAAATGCTACTCTTTGCTATCGTTTAGGGGAGGTGGTAGATGATCCACCTGGTGAACTCCATGGCCGTACTCTCCCTCCAAATCCTCATGCCTCCCTCTTCCCCTTCACCGTCGAAGAAGATCTCAATGTAATGCCTTTCCCTCCGCACATCGATGACCCAATTCCCATGGCTCCCGGCAAGTGAAGTAAAGCTTCCTCTGCCTCAAATCTCTTCTCGTGTCATCATCCAAAGGCCTCACTGTTCTCTCGGGTGGGTTCTCACATCCTTCCCCTCCTTCCGGCACGTTGGTCCGTGGGGGAAAGGAGCCCTTGCCCTTGCATAAGGTCTCGCAAATATCTAGTCCTCCCTACTACGTCCCGCAACGTAGTGGGCCCAGAGACCTTACTAGCCCATGCAAGGGTTCACCCGCCACCAATGAACATGTACACTCCTAGGCATGGACAAGTTTGGAACCATCATCGAAGCTAAGAACTCGTGGAAATGTAAGTTTCCGAGTTCCCCGTCCTGGCTTGAGCTGGTTAGCTCAACAAAATGTTCCTTCGAGTCTTTCTCCGATCAAATCTTTTCTATCAACCTCCGGTGAACTCATAATATCGTCACTCGGCGCAAGCCAATGTAGCTGTTCCATGGAACCACCAATCATGGGCTTCCTCCTCAAGATGCAGCTTCTTCCACCTTGATGGCCTCCACCCCCGCCATTTGGTTAAGCGAGCAGATGTTCAACTTTCTACCCAAGATTTTGCCGAACATTTCGATGATCCATCAAAAGTAGGCAAGAAAGTCTGTTTGCCAATGACATGTGTGCTCGCTGTTTCGTATGTGGCCCTCCTCCTGGCCTCCTCTAGTCGTTGTCTCGTTGTTTGTTTAAGCTAGCATAATTGCTGAAAGTGAGGCATCTTCGAACTCCGCCCAAGATCGTTATTCTAGGAAGTATTCTCCGTAGTGAGCCACCTTCGACTCCCGAGGTCTCCTACTCCGCCTCCGGTCAAGAATGTGGGCAGTGGTAGCGTGGTGGGTGCGTTGCACCACGTGTTGCACAGCTTTTATGTTCAAGTAAATTATGGGAGGTACTCGTATCCTTCCCCATTCTTCTAAAATTCCTTGGAATCTCCTCCGCTGTTCTATCCGACAAAATTCTCGCGACCATCTCCTCTATTTTCTTAGAGAGCTCCCGCACCGACTCTTTAGGATGAGGTTACCAAACCTTTCCCCTCATCTCTTTCCTCCGCTATTAGTGCCTTCCCCATTTTCTTCTTCCACCGGAACGTTGTCTTCACTGCAGATTTCCGAGCCTTCTCTCTTTGCTTCTTATACCTCCATCTTCAGAGGTAACGTTCTCTCTATCTTCCGATGTCATACTGCGTCTATATAATGAGCTGTCTATGAGCCAGACACTATAATATCCCAAATTGGGAACAAACAAAGAATACAAATCATACAAAGACTAAATATACAAAACAAATGTAATACACATCAAAAACACCATGAATAAGCCAAAAACTCATGGAGCCATTTTATTAATTTTCTGAATGGAAAGGTATAAGATGGTGCTTAGAAGATGACACTGCTCGCACAAGTGTGCTGCTGAAAGAATCAATCCCCGGCTCTGCAAATCCTCACGCTTCGTGTGGCCTCGCGAACGCTACCCCGTCTAGAAATACTGTTGCTCGGCTGGAAATGGACTCGTGTTTTGAGGTTGTTCACCGTTTCTAAAATTCTCGGGACTTGGATACCTGGACTCTCCTCAACAAACCCAAAAACCTGCTGGGCGATTTCCTTCCAAAGTCTAACCGAAATTCACCCCTGACTCGGTATGCTATTTCCGTCTGCACATCGTTTCCCCGAAGGAACCAATGGAACAACTTCTGAAATCGTTCAAGAATATCCTAAGAAGTGGTTGACCGTCACAAAACTCCCGGCTGAAATCTCTCTTTTCTTTTCTCCTTCTCCTCGTCGCCTCCACTGGACTACGTACCTCTACTGATCGCGTGGGCTCCGTGTCGCGCCTGAAGAACTTCTCTCGATGCCTAAAGGTATAAAATGTGATGCCTCTCTCCAAAACTGACTACAACTCCTCTCCTGAGCGGGCACTCGAAGTCCCCCGAGGATGACGTTGAGATCTCCGCTCTGAAATCTCTGTGCTAAAATACACTTGCACACTCGGGTAAATAGCTTGGCGTGCTTCTGGTTTACCAGACAGAAAATTAGCTAATGAATGAATGAATGAGGAATGAGCTGCTCTCATCCTCTTTTACCTAGTTGAGCCCCCAAGTTTCCCTTGGGCCCCACTCGACTGCGCTGCCACCTCTTCTTGCCAATCCCTGCGCTGCCACTATGTAACTGTTATCCCCACGGTGTCTCTGCGTTGTCCCTACACTGCCTATATTGCTTCCTCTCCTGCGCTACCACTAGGCTTCTCTCTACTGCGTGATGCCGGCCCCACAGGTCCCACTTCAGCTTTAATCTTTGCCTTAGTGACTTTAGGAAAGTAATTTAATCATGAGGTTTATTTGTGGGTCACCCTTACCCACTTTATTTTTTTGCTAACATTAGAAAAAGGAAAAATTGACAAAATTAATATTCCAATTAGCTGATTGCTAATTTGGAATATTACATATCACAAGGCCTCCTAGATTTTAAAGCAACAGTTACATTAGATTTTGTGATAAATGCACCAAGGGGGCAAGAGGGAAAACACTAAAGATGAATAATTAAAACAAGGAAGGGGTGGTAAAACTAATTCAAATAGAAAATGAAAGAGGTGAGAATTCACAAATGTGGAGCTTAAATAGTGAAGGCAAGAACAAAAGGTGATGATACTAGTGTTGAACTGGGGAAGGCAAGAATCGAGTGGAAGGAGGCATTGGATGAATGGTTGAACTTTCCGATAGCTGCAGTCTATAGGATATGACAACCAATCCCAATGTCCTTTGTAGGGAAAGTAGAGCCATGGTAATTGGTCCCATCCAAGGAGAATCCATCTCGAGTCGGGCCCTACCCGAGAGGACAACCTAGAGAGACCCATTAGTAGTGATTTGACCTAGGAAATGGGAAATCGAAAGGAAACAAAGAGAGAGGATATAGAAGGAGGTCTTTCCCAAGTAGATTAGGAAGGAAAGGAGTAGAAAGGAGAAGCAGTTGATGAGAGAAAGTATGAATAGGGGTGCCATTAATTTCTTGAGAAGCCCGAAGGATGAGAGGCCTAGGGTTGTCTCACAATGGTCCCATCCCAAAACTAATCTTCACTCCACTTGGTAAAGCATATTCATTATGGAAACCTTATGAGGCTAGCATAATCCATAAGACACTAGAGAAATTTTAGGACTTTAAAGCAAGGATTTCCTTCAGCATTCAACGGGAAAGGGAAAGAGAAGAAGAGTAGGGTGAAAAATCACCATGGGGAAAAGGAAAGAGAGGGGAATGAATGTGGTCGCTCAAGTGTAATATCCCAAATGGTATATTTCGACAAATTTTACAAAAAATAATTTATCCCAGCATTATGTCGTAAAATCAACATTTATTTACAAAAAAATGCCATGTAAAATAAGACATAAATTTTATGCAATTCCATAACACAATGATGCAGTAAATAATCTCAGCTTTATTATCACATAAACAGGTGCTTACATGCGGGAAAGATAAATAGCTAACATAGTTGAGATATAATCTGGCCTTAAGGATCTGCTACACTGTTGCGATGCACTGGCCTCCAAAACTGAACTGCTGCACTCTCCCTCTGGCAACAACTGTCACTAAATCCATTGAAAACAATGAAGCACCAATTGAAGATTTGAATGATCCTCACTCAAATATCCCTGAAGCTCTTCGAAACTCCTGAATGAAGTCTCTTCAAAGAGAGTTGGGTTTTTGTCCAACACTTGGCAATACACCCAAGGTCTGTCTTGGGACTACCAATGAAGCAGAGAACCAAGTTCTCAAACCTCTCACACAAGGAAAGATATCAAATCCAAGATATTCCTCAACGGCCTCCTTTTCTTTTATAGATATCATGGATCCTTCTAGAGCCTTATTTTATTATTATTTTAATCATGGAGCACTTTTCCCTCTTATTTTCCAATTAAAATATTCCTTTTAATGCAGGAAAGAGTAAATCAGCTACCATGTCTTCTCAGGTCATTGAAACTCATGTCCAACCACCCCATCATGTAGGTATTCTCGTCCCGGTTCCAATGAGCTATTACACTAAGGTGTTCTATCACATATTCCTCTCGGAATGCCATCTTGAGCATAATTAATTAAGTTAAGCCAAAAATAACTCAGTTTTCCGAAAGTTGTCAGAATTCACCGGAACAAAAGGCAAACAGTGCGAATGATGGGATATATCAAGAGAATGCCATTGGTCTTCATAGAAACTCCTCAAAACTCCTCCAAAAAGCCCCTAGGCCCACTGATGACACCAACCTGTATCTGTGACCTGTCTGCTCCCAACTATGGAAGTCCATCCTATCCCTGTCATAGGTCACACCAAGAAAAGGAATATTATAGACCTTCTGCCCCAAGATTTCTTGCCCTTATGAAATCCAAATATGTGAGCCACCCGGTATGCCCGATGCAACTGAGACCCAATGCCCGGATCCGATACAAACCCCTGGGTGCTGCTATGCGCATGTGTCAATTCGCCCGCAACAGACTCCTCAATGACGGGATCCCAAAATGATATCTCACTGCACCAAACATCAATTGATCCTCCTATATCCCAATGCCGCCATGGTCAATCATCGCCCAAGTCCCATGGCTCGGACTGCGCACTTTCTCTAGTTGTAGTTGTCGCCCCATGAAGCGAAGACCACCAACAAGCATCAATGCTCCATGGCTCCTATTATGGTGTAGCTCTGACTGTATAAGCTGCCCCATCAACTGCGTACCAAATCATCCCCTTTCTCCAATCCAACCCCTAACTCAATCCAATTCTAACCCTGCTTTCCCAAATTCGGGATGAAATACTGAAGAGCTGTCGACATGTGTCCCACTGCCATCTGGAAACTGTAGTATATGTTAGGTCTATGGGTCCCTGCTCCATTATGCTCCTGACTAAGAAGATCATAGTATATATAGGATACCAACTCATGATCTCCTCCCAATCTATCCTAGAATAAGAATCAAATACAGTGACACCTGCATACAGAACAAGTTTGGTGTGAGGTCCCCAGTCCATACTCAACTCGTGTTGCCCCGTCAATCATCGCCCAAGTCCCATGGCTTGGACTGCGCACTTTCTCTAGTTGTAGTTGTCGCCCCATGAAGCGAAGACCACCAACAAGCATCAATGCTCCATGGCTCCTATTATGTTGTAGCTCTGACTGTATAAGCTGCCCCATCAACTGCGTACCAAATCATCACCTCTCTCCAATCCAACCCCTGACTCAATCCAATTCTAACCCTGCTTTCCCAAATTCGGGATTAAATACTGAAGAGCTGTTGACATGTGTCCCACTGCCATATGGAAACTGTAGTATATGTCAGGTCTATGGGTCCCTGCTCCATTATGCTCCTGACTAAAAAGATCATAGTATATATAGGATACCAACTCATGATCTCCTCCCAATCTATCCTAGAATAAGAATCAAATGCAGTGACACCTGCATACAGAAGTCTGGTGTGAGGTCCCCAGTCCATACTCAACTCGTGTTGCCCCGTCCCGTCTGCCGATGAGATCTACCTATAGAAGAAAGCCCCTCTCTCTATAATCGGCCAATGTGGGCAAGATATGTTGCAAGCCCCATCGATGTGCTCCTGGAGAGTGCCACTCCCTGAAAGTACTACACCTTTGCTGATTGCATGTGCATCTATCTGCACCTCATGAGTGGGTCGGCCCAAAGATGGACGCTCCACCATCTCCAACAACTTCTCCCTCTCCAGATCAGGAATGTCATGCTCCTACTGTCTACTAGCCTCCCACAGAACTACCCCATCAACCTCCAACATCTCCTGAGGATAAGTATCTATAACTATCGTCACTATACTAGATGTCCGTGCATCTGTCTACTCCTCCTCAATGGTTGACCCCAAGGTTAGCCACATATCCACCACCAAATCAATGTGAGCCTCCATCTATCTCTCCCTCAAAGGACTATCATGCATGATATGCATAGCCTCCTCCTCAACTGACTCATGCTCCACGATATGCTGCTCTGGCTGAATCATCACAAGTGACTCATCATCCTGAATATCTCCCATAGAGTCCCCTGACTGCTCACCCTGCACATTGGAATACAAAACCGGCCTACTGTCATCAACTCCACATGACTGCTCATGCTCCCCAGAAGCATCCTCATATGACCCCATGGACTCATCTGAAGAAGAGTCCTCATCCTGACATACAGAAGGAATGTCCTCCTGCTCCACCTCTGCCACCTCATTTTCATCTCTCAAGCATGAGTGGTCAAGTCCCCAAGGTTCTTTGCAGATGAAGCAAAGTCCCTTCCTCCTCAGCTCAATTTTGCTGCCTGATCCACCAAACTGGGGCAGCTCCTCCTTGGTCAACTATCTCTGGAATAGCCCAATGTTCTGCTTGACCAACCCTTGGGCTAGCTCATAAGAAGTAGGTGAGACCAACTGCTTTCTCCTCCAAATTCTCAACAACCTAGTCTGCAACTCTCAACAAATAACATCACGGTCTCTCATATATGACGACAAGATGGACTGCATGTGTGCTACAATTGTGTTAGGATGATGTCTTCTAATGCTGAAGAAGGATTGGAGCATATGCAGAATCAAGCCATCACACTCAATATCAAACATGACCTCATAAGTCCGGGTCATAGCCATGACTTCTAAAACCTTAAAGCTTCCTCCCATATGTAGAGCCTGCACTGTTTGTCCAAATCCTGACAAGTTTCTACTATCGGTCTGAAAACTCTCTTCATAACATCATCATTGTAGGGAGGAAAGGGTGTTGCTATCCTCAAAATATCACTGAAACAAGAGGCAACTATAAGCTTGACTCTCTCACTTGGATGTTCCAAGAATCTGGCTTGTACCAATGCAATCATAGATGGCTCCAATTTAAACTCCAATCAGATTGCTCTATCTTTGAAAGATAGGATTCCAGTTTCTCCCCATAGTCTCTACATCACTCTATGTGGGGACTACGTGGATTTTGCGTCATTGGTCTTCTGCTGGATGGATCTACCCTTCTAGCCTCTTCCGGTCTCACACCCCAACTCTCTGGCACTGGATGTCGCTGACCCTCAGCTGAATCTCGAATTCCCTTGAGGCTGCACCGGTGCCTTTGCGTGGGACTGTGCTACCTCTGTGTAGCTGCTATGCTTCCTTTGCTGATCTGATCTCAACCTTCTCTGCTGTGTATTCTCCGGCTCAAGAAAATCTACAACCGGAATTACTGCGCCTAACTGCAATCAAGAATCACTTAGATTTGATTTTCTTCCGAGCACTGCTTTGTCAGAAAAATTCGATCTCTAGATCCTTTTGGTGTTATTTACAAATGACCCTCAAGTCTTCCTTTATAGTGTTTTCGTTGTCAAATCAACACCTGAGATTAGATATCCAATCAACGACTAAGATTATATTAGAATTGACCCGATTTATCTAGAATATTCACCCACAGTTTACATTAATATTGATTAAGTATTTTAATTTCCTAAGTTAGACTTAGTGTCCTCATTAAAAATAATTATTTTTTCTTATAAAACTTTTTCTTGGTGTAATTTCCCAAAACGATTTCTGGGTTATTTGTAATGCATGTTTCTAATCTTCTCCACAAATTTTGAGACTTAGAGAACATTGGATGCTACCAAAAATCAACAGATTCCACCCTTCATTACGTATATACACTTAGGATGTGGACATCCATCAGTTTGTCCTTTTTCTATGACACTTAGCCATGGATTCATTTCCCTCCACTGTGGCCTAGTTTCACTAGCACCTAACAATTGAAGGTTTGAGCTAAAAAAATCCTCCCATTTGGGGTTGGAAGCACCTAATATGGTTGATCACCTACCCACATTTTCAAATGTAGGAAACACTTTTATGGGACTTGGTATGGCTATATGCATCTATGGTTATTGTATCTAATTAGTGGTTTTATTCACTTGAGGTAAGAAGTTTTTGCTAGATCATTTTGCACAAAGATGTTGAGGCCTTCAGGGCACACTATTCCACTCCTACTCAACATGATGCCTAGGCCATACTACACTTTCGAAGAGCATGATGACCTTGCATATACAATGTTTCCATATACGATAGAGCATTGGGAACTTTGATGATCTTGGTTGTTGACGAACATCCCAGAGCACCCTTACATTCAAAAATGTTGAGCTCATATTTCTTGGCATTGGAGATTCTTGATGATGTACCCAGTGGACCCAGCATGCCCCCATGTTGGCCTTGACATTACTTGATGAATATGTCTTCACTTGGAGTCCAAATGATGAGGATCATCGTTAGGATGATTAAGGAGGGATTTTATTTCCTAATGGATACCCAACACTAGAGAGAGAGTACACTGCATCATCTAGATGGCACCCATGGAGATGACGCAAGGCACCTAAAGCTAGATTTTGGACAACTATATTTTTTTTAAGGCTTGATTTGAGGACACTTACTCAAAATAATGATGATCATGATGCTTAGAGAGACATACAGCCCTTGCATTGTGCTTTTGGAGCATTTTCGCCCTAAAATTTCACGATTTCATGCTTAGAGAGGCATTATGTCTCAAAAGTGTGGGAAAATGTTGGCATATTTTATTTTGTAGAGCTATTGGGTTGGATTTTTACCCATTTACTTTATGTCTACCCAAAATTAAACTTGTTTAGGGGATTTTAGTCAGATTTATGGAAGTGATAGACCTCCTATAAAAGGAGGACCTCTTCATTCATTTGTTCAAAATCATATTTTTGCATACCAACCTCCTTAGAGAGAGCTCAACTTATGCTTTGTATTTTTCTACTTTTAGAGATGTGATATTTTGTGGAGTTATTACTATTGTAGACTAGTTTGTGTATCTGAGACATCTTTTTGGGTTTGAAAGAAGGCAATTTCTTGGAAAATTTGTGAGTATTATTGCATATCATATAGAGTTTTACATGTGATTAAATATTGCTAAGATTTTTCTATTATTCCTTGTCTAAATGCAAATTTGTTGAAAAATCATCTTGGTAAATTACTCCATGCTAAATCTATTTTCAATGAATTCCCTAGGATAATCCCTAGAGAGATTTCTTCTTGTTAATTTCTCCCCTCGTGAAAAGATAGTTATGTTTTGCAAGTTAAAACTAGGGTTTTCTCCTTTACTCCATCAATAAATTTAATATTTCTTAAAGTTATCCCCTAAGACTCCATCAACCAAGTAGGAAAAGCCACCAGGATCCCTGTGATAGTAAAAACTCTTTGTAAATTTTATCCCTTTATTTCTTTTCTAATATACTAAGTCCTTTAAGGCAATCCGCTAGGGCTAGGACAAAGGTATTAAAGGGTCTTAAGCGGTAAAATAAATGCTACATGATAAAAATCAAGCTTTGATCCTTGAATTATGCACCATATAACAACAATATAAAAAGGAAATAAAAGATGCACTAGAGGGATGGAAAAAACAAGCCAAGCAAAGGGCTAACTCATGCCTCCATGATTTCACCCTCCATTACATCTATACACTTAGGATGTGGACATCCATCAGTTTGTCCTTTTTCCATGGATTCATTTCCCTCCAATGTCGCCTAGTTTCACTAGCACCTATGAATTGAAGGGCTAACCTCAGAAATGGCACCTCCCCTTTGTGGTTGGAAGCACCTAATATGATTGATCACCTACCCACATTTGAAAATGTAGGGAACACATTTATGGGACTTGGTATGGTTAGATGCATATATGGTTATTGTATATAATTAGTGGTCTACTTCACTTGAGTTAAGAAGGTTTTTCTAGGTTGTTTTACACAAATAAGTTAAGGCCTTCAAGGCACACTATTCCACCCCTACTCCACATGATGCGTAAGCCATACTACACTTTTAAAGAGCATGATTACCTTGAAGATACAAAGTTTCCCTTCTACAGTAGAGCATTGGGAACTTTGATGATATTGGTCATTGATGGACATCCCAAAGCACCCTTAGATTCCAAAATGTTGAGCTCATCTTTCTTGGCATTGAGGATTCTTGATGATGTACCGCATGCCCCCAGGCTGGCCTTGACATTACTTGATGGATATGTCTTGACCTAGAGTCCAAATGATGACGATCATCGTTAGGATTATTTAAGGAGGGCTTTTATTTCCTTATGGATACCCAACACTAGAGAGAGAGTACAATGCATTGTCTAGACGACACCCATGGAGATGATGCAGGGCACCTAAAGCTGGATTTCAAACACCTAGATTTGTTTTGAGGCTTGACTTAAGAACACTTCCCTTAATTAAGGTTGATCATGATGCTTAGAGACACATCCAGCCCTTGCATTGTTCTTTTAGAGTATTTTCACCTTAAAATGGCATGACTATGCTTAGAGAGGCCTTATGGCACACGAGTGTGGGAAAACATTGGCATATTTTATTTTGTTGAGCTATTGGGTTGGATTTTAACCCATTTAATTTATGTCTACCCAGAATTAAACTTGATTAGGGGATTTTAGTTATATTAATGGAAGTGATAGACCTCCTACAAAAGTGGTAAACCAACCGTGGTGAGATAGGAAATGACTCATCTTAAGGGGTAATCTAAATGGTATATCATAAAAAGCAAGATTTGATCCTTG
>JAXQQM020073243.1:0-94269 GCA_034641835.2 Pinus albicaulis | reverse complement strand
GTAAATAAAGCCAATTTTCATGTTTTTTCCGTTATTTTCGTTGTTAATCGCGACTGTGCTCTCTGCTACGGTTTTCGAATTTTCATTGAAATCCACTGTTCCATTCAATTTCGCTCCATAAATCCGCCAGACCTGCGTTCAAGCGTCCTTCTGCTACCGTCTGTTACCTGTTAAGAACCAGCTTTCTTCCAAAGACAGGTATTTATCCTATTCCGCCCCGAACTGCAAGTAAAACTCTGTTTTCTTTGTTTTTCGCTGAATTAGTGATTAAAAATCATCACTGAGATCTTCCCCAGAGGTTTTAAAACTGTGTAATTGCTCCCTGAACCTACAAATTGTGCCAATTTCCTTCATTTTAAAAATCACGCTCAGCCTGTGAAGAAAACCAGAAACCTCCATTTTGAATCCACAAGAACCAAAATGGAGGCCCCGACAGCTTTGAATATAACTCCACTGAATGCTTCTCACCGTGAATTGGAATATTTACCTTTGGTAGATAGAGATTTTCAGATTAAAGACTTGCATTTTGATGAAAGCCCCCTTCTGAGTTTTTGTCGCTGCAGAGACGATTATTCAAAGGGGCAAGATGTCATTGGACTGTGGGAATCCAATCTCCCAAGGTACCTCATCCCCTCAGTCATCAATTTCCTAGAAATTATCCACTATTGCCATTCAAACTATGATCCCACTCAAAGGGCTGTAATAGCTCCTGATCAGAGTGTTCTATTCCCCATTACTCCCCAGGCCATCAATCAAATGCTACACTTTGAACCTGACCAAGAATTGGCACCTCTGTCTATGGAAGAATTGATTGAGAAGACTAGGCAATTAACTCCAGAAAAGCTAAAGTTCATGTGCCAGATTTTCATGTTACCTGAGCATCAACCTAAGGGGTCTCCTCCCTATGGTTTTTATTATTTCAATCAATTGGGAAGACTCATCCTCAATATGATATCTTTTGTCTTGGGCTTCAACACCAGTGAATATGTTGATGAGATAAACTTGGTTTTGCTATCCATTTTTACTCCTGGGCAACCTCCTGAGATTAAATATGACTTTGCCTCTTTCATAGCCAATAAGATCCATGATCAATTCATGAGGCTAGATGATGAAAAAGTTTTTAAATATTCCTCAGTCATCTATCATCTCATTATCTACTATCAGTCAGAAAAGTTCCCTTTCCCTGTTCAAAAACTTGATGCCAAGGGAAACCAAAGGTCAGTTATATTTTGGTCTCCCATCATTCATTCTTATGAGTCTCCCTATTCCTATTCTGAGTTTATAGATCTTTTTGTATATCCTGCAACTACATTGTTGACAAGGATTCCTCCCCCAAGACTCAGTAATGAAATAAAGAAGACCTTGCAACTTTCAAGGACCTATAAAGTTGGGGATTGGTATTTGTATCAAAACCATACAGTCATCAGAATCTATGGATGTGAATTACATCCATTCAAGTTACCAAAGTATGTACCCATGAGACTGTTTGCCTTGGAATATTTCAGGCAAATGAACAATTCAGATGTGATCCATTTTTGTAGTGTGAAAAAGAAAGCTCAACTCCGGATTAAAAGCCAATTAGGTCCCTACATCTGCAATACTAGAGAGGCTGAGTGAGAAGCAGAGGATATATTACAAAACCGTTGCAAATTTCAAAGAAGTTTTCATTGGGTTCCTTATGACCCATTTGGTTTCATCTGTGAAAAAAGATTAAAGAACAAATCTTCCCCTTATATCCACCACAAGATTCCTGATATAGAGCAATATGCTAACCAAGATGAATGGGTGGAAAAAACACTTGTTGAAGAAGAAAGTGCAAAAGAAAAAATGAATAAAGTTATGAAAGATCTTCAAAAGAAATATGACCTAGAATCTTATGGTCAAGTGCAGGTACCCCAAATTGGTACATCTTTAGCAGCAAATCCACAACAGAGATTGCAGGAAGGCAGTCCACCAGTGGCAGCAGAGACAAAAGGTAAAGGAAAGGAACCTGCATTATAGGTGATTGAAACTTTAGTCATGACAGAGAAACCACAAACTTCCAAAGCACCTGAACAATCACAGGTTTCTCCCACTCAGGCAAAGCACACACAAGTTCCAGAGTTACAAACTCCATCAAATGTGGAAATAGGTAAGAAAAGGAAAGTTCCAGATACCACACCTCCTAAAGAGCCTTCAGGAACACATCAAGCTAAAAAACATAAATCAGATCCACTTCCAGAAGTGGAAATCATAGATGAAGTGTTTGATGATGGGAGGGAAGACAGTCAACTAACTGGCACAGTTAGTGAAACAAACACAGGACAGAAAGGGAAAGCTTTACAAAAGCAATTAAGTACCGAGGTATCCTCTTTCAGACCACCAAAAACAGATACAGGGGATATTAAAAGAACCTTCATTAATATTAAAGCAAAGAATGATCCATTAAAAATGAAGGTATATGATCAATATATGAAAATGGCTCCCCATAATCAAGAAAGGCTAATGTCAGCATTTGACATGTCACAAGGAAAAATGATAATGAGCCACTTCAAGTCAAAGGTGCCAAAACCCATTACTGCAGCTGAATACATCAGGACAAATTTTGAAGTTTTGGCAAAGGATATCCATCCTCAGGACCAGATAGAGCTACACAGACAAACTGGGGAAATGGTCTATTCTACTCTTACCAATAAGGCCATGGCAGCTATAACGCTGCAGGATTCTTTGAATAACACAACTGCACAATTGCAAATTGAGAAGGCCTCTTCACAGGCCAAAGATAACATAATAAAGTCTTTAGAAGACATAATCATTGGTTTGGGTCACAACCCCAAAGACATTAAAAGTATTGAGGCATTAATAAAGAAGAAAGATGATGACATAGTTGCACTGAGAAAGCAGCTAAAATTGCCAGCCTCAAGGCACCCTCAGACCCAAGAAGTTCTAAAGGGGAATTCACAGGAAGAAATAATGGAGTTGCTCCTAAATATGACTGAGCGACTAAGTGAAATGGAGAAGGAATTGGAACAAGCTTTGCAGGAACAGGAAACTATCAGGCAGACATCAACCACAGGTACTACAACAACAGGTCAGCAAACACAACCATCCCAGGTAAACACTTCTGGTTTGAGTTCTGATGAATTAATAAAACAAATGGAAAGTCTACAACTAAGGGTCACAGAACTTCAAACCACGAAATTGCAATTAGTAAAATTGGAGGAGAAATATGATACATCTAAAAAGACAGTCGCTGATAATACCAGGGAAATAAAAAGATTAGAAAAATTGGTTCAGGCTTTGGAAAAAGATCTTTCATTGGAAAAGCCTTTAAAGGAAATAAATGACATTCTTTGGGGTAACATCATTGAGTTAATAAAGGGTATTTGGCCCTCTATTCAAGCTATTTTTGAACAAAATGATTTGGTTAAAATAGCCCAAGAAGAAATAAACAGAACCAGAAATGAATTAAGAGGCAGGCCTGAGCAGGCCAATCAGCTTATTCAATTTTTGAACACCCGGACAAAGCAACAGCTGGCAGTTTTAGGGATTGAGGACAGAACCGGCACAGTTTTGGAAATAAAGAGAGTTTTCATCAAAAGAACTTTCATGCAGAATTTAGAAAGGAAGTGCTCAAATATTTTGATTGATATCAATATTTTCAGAGAGAAATTTCAAGCTTTGTTGGACAATGGGTTACCAAGTCCTATGCTCTCAGAGGATCAAATAATGGACTTGGAAACCTATGTAAAGAAAATAAATGCTCATGCCTGGCAAACATACTGCCAGTTGTTTGTTGAGGAAAAATACCTAGGCGGGGGGGGTGAATCGCATTTACTGCATAATCAAATCTTTTCACTTTTTCATTCCTTAAACCCATACGCTACTTTCCTTCAGTAAACTAGCGTATATACGCGGATCCCCTTTATGAAACTAGCGTATACACAGAGATTTAGATCTGTCATTAAATCTTCACTTATATTATTCCATCATTCATTCATCAGATGTTCAATAAACAGTAAACATGTGCAGTAAGAACAGAATAAATCATCACACACAGCATCACACATGAACACCAGGATTTTTAGGTGGAAACCCAAATCGGGAGAAAACCACCGCTGCAGTTGCTCAGCCTTCAATATTTTATTACAGAGAAAACATCTTACAACATATGTGCTGGCGCAGACTTGACCAGCATGCAGGCACCCACCTGTGCTCGTTTACCAGCCTCTCCTGGAAGGGAGCTCCAACCCCCTGACTCGTTTACCAGCCTCTCCTGGAAGGGAGCTACGACCCCTCGATCTCGTTTACCAGCCTCACCTGGAAGGGAGCTACAACCCCCTGACTGAAGGCTACAACCCTCAGCACCACCTTGGACCACGTTTCATCAATTTTCACACTGGATCCGACAACTTCAATAGAACACTACTTGCAGGCCACATTTCATCATATTTTCATACTGGACCCTTTCCATACTTTTAAGCACAAACATACGTCACCAACAGATACATATCAACACAGATCAGATAGCAGAAACACAGCAGAATAGATCAGATATTTCATACCCCTTGCTTCAGCAAGCCCTAGTTTGCATACGCGCTTTCCCTTCACTGATGTCGCGCATATACGCGCTTCCGTCCACACAAACCAGCGTATACCTCAACAGATATTTCTAGTTGCGCACACGCGCTTTCTTTGTCGAAGCCGCGTATGCACGCGCTTCTCCGCGCGAAGTAGCGTACAGATCTTCAATCATTGGCGTAGGCAAAGATACCCCCCTCTCATCGCATCAGATATTCGGGCCCAGACTTGCCCTTGCTTCGGTATGTATGTTCGCCAGATGTTCGCCCACCGCGGCATCTAGGCCTTCCAAGAAGTATCTAATCACCATTGGTTGCATCTAGCAAATACAGATACATTTCAGATCTAGATATTTCGCTTCATCATTTCTTCATAGGTGCATCATAGATTCAGATCTATCATCAAACCTTTACCCTTTCCATACAGATATACTTCACAGAGAAGTATTCATTCAAGCTCAGACATCTTGCTCCCACACTCATGTTTTGCACAATGAATTTCTTCTCCTTATATAGGTTTATCCTTTTTCAATACCATGAGCCCCTTTTTCAATACCATGGACCAAAACAATACCATAAGCCCAAAACTACCTGGACGGGGTCAATTAGGCAGATCATTACCCAATACAATGGGTCAATACCATGGTGGTTACCCTTGGTTTTGCACTTTTTGAGCGCTTTAGCCCATACGCGACTTGGCACGTTATTTTCCGCGTGCATACGCGACTTCCCCTAGGCCAATCCGCGTACACCAAGAGACATACTCTTTTTCATCATAGAATTCGTTATTACGTCGAAACTTTTTCTTCATTGCTCGTACCAACGTAGATACATCAGATTTCCTTCATCAAGAACATATTCTATCAAGCACAACTTCATCAAGTAAGTTGTCATCATCTTCATTAAGAGGGTTGCCTTTCAAGGACAATACTTAGCATCACATTGCTAACTGACATCATATCACATCAGATTTACATTGTTTACTAAGTCCATCAAGTCAAGAATAACTTCATCAGGTGTATTGCCATCAAGGACAACACATGTCAACAGTCACATGTCTTCATCTTCATTTAGTGGGTTGCCATCAAGGACAACATTCTGCATCATATTTCCAACAATCTCCCCCTTTGGACTTGATGGAAACGATGATGGTGTTTGGTTACCACAACAGATAAGGGCATTGACACCATGTCACTCTCCCAATTTTCGACACCATTATCCTGCATTCAAACACCAGTGCCATTCTCCCCCGACATCAAGGGCAACGGGGCGGATCAAACCAAGATACTCTCCCCCTTTTCTCCTCATGTGGAAGAAGCGTTCGGCAGACCGACATAAACCGAAGTACCAAGCTCCCCCCGAGTTCATGTCAATCTTCAAACATATTTTCAATGAAGAACATGACTCTATGACTTTCCTATCACCAATGACTCATGCTTACATCAAAGATCCATCCAAGTGGATTTACAAATTTGACAAGTCCTTACATGACTAGATATTAACTTCTTTTACATCATGAGTCTCAACATGACCCTTCTCATGTAATTATAAACATAACTTTAAGACCAACAATTTAAAGTCTCCTCAAGAAAGAGAAATATGTTTCCGTAAAACCACCATAATGCCAGCAATGCATTATACTCAGCAAAAATAATGCTCCCCCTGAATCTGTGCAACCAAGCAATCTTTCCAAATGACTAAGGCTCCCCCTTAGTTTGTGCATCCTGAAAACTTCCACCAACAAATCATCAAGGCATCTTCATCAAAACATTAGAGACAGAATTATGAGAACTGGAACACCACCAGAGATACCAAACAGTATCAGAGATACCAAACAGCACTGCAGCTGTGCTGAAGAGAGCTGAACCAACCAAAAATTGCCAACAACCAAACATACGCGGTTTTCTGTGCAGGAACTCGCGTATATACGCGACTGTGTTTCATGAAACCCGCGTATCCAATGCCATCTTCTAAATTTAACCAGATCTGATCCTCTGTGAGAAAAAGGCAGTGTTCGGCTTCTTTCTGTGAATGCTTCCCTGGACTACAGATAGATAGAACAGTGTAGTTGTTTCTTCAAGCGTCATCCAATGGTTGTAGCATCAGCACAATAGTAACCAAGCCTTCAGATTCTTTGCAGCATCAATACAATCTTTCCAAGAGAGATTCTCATATCAGAACAACATCTTCACATAGGTGTCAATCAATCATCCATGTGGTCCAACATCACCATGATCTTCAAGATTTAACATGAAGTAACATATGTAGGCAAAAGATCTCTCAACCATAGTAACACACTCTGCATGATTTATTTCTGAATCAAATGACATCCAACTCATCCATGTGTGAGTACAAAAGATACTTATCAGCAACTAGGGCTCAAAAACTCATCATAATAAACCATGTACCAAGTCATCATCATTTAAGCATGAGTATCACAAAAACCAAAGAATAAGCAGTCATATTGCCAACACTGCAATCATTAGTATTCAACCTGCTGCTCCCCCTAAACCAGTGCTCTTCCTTAACTTGTGCAATCTGAAACACCTTCAACAGCAAGTCATCAGCAACAATCTCTGCATGATCTGTCCTCATCTCTGAATTATAAGACTTTCATCTCAACAATGAATGCTCTTCATCATAAAGCAACCAGGCTTCATCCATAATGTTCAACACAAGAACCCATGTATCATTTCATTATTATGAGTATAACCAGAATAATGCTAACAGTGCAATCATCAGCAGTCAGACTGATGCTCCCCCTGGACCTCTGCTCCAGATCTTCAGTTATCAGATAAATTCTTTTATCATCAATGCATACGCGATTGTGTCTGCTGAAACTCGCGTGTATACGCGACTTTTGTGAATAGAACTCGCGTATGGAAAGTGTAATATAGAAAATTTCCCACCTTCATCTCCTTCTGCAAATTTACCTTCTGCTCCTGTCTTTTCTTCACACCAGATGCACTGTCAGAAATACATCTAACCAGAATAATCAAATCAACTATGAGAGTCATCATGCATTGCTCCCCCTGTGACGATACATTACTAAATCTCCTAATGTATCCCACATCATTCCTGCAGTCAATCAGAGAAGTAAGCTTCCAGAAGAGGATGACTGCAGTAGGGTCTGAATTCCCTACGTTTCTGATCGGTCCTCCTTCTTTTTCCAAATTTGCTTGACCTTCCTAACAGTGTGCTGAAAATTGTCCACTTTCTTAGATCTGTTCAACCTGCATTCCTTTTCTACATGCCCATACTTGTTACAAGAATAACATCTCATATGTCCAGAAAAGTAAGCATAAGAATCATAATGAGTATTTCTATTCTTCCTCCTTTTACAATCAGCTGCTTTATGTCCATACTTGTTACATGAAAAACAATATCCTTTGAAGAAACCAGAGTACCTTTCTATGTAGGAACTGTTTGATTGAGGCTGAAATGATCTGCTCCTGCAATTTGCTGCAACATGCCCATACTTATGACATTTGAAACATTCAACATTATTGAATGATTTCCTTTGAGATTTCATCATTGTTGATTGACCTTTTGTCTCTTTCAACACTTCAGGTTTTGCATTGACTACCTCTGAATTTTTAGCACTTCCTTGTGAGCTAGATTCACCTTTAATAGTTTCATGGAAACCAAGATCATGTTTGATAGCAGGAGACCTTTGATTACTCAGAATATTGTCCAAGATATTAGTACTATCATGAAACCTTAAAAGTTTAACCTTTTCTTCTAATTTACCTTTGAGAATATTTACCTCAACCTCCAAGTCTTGACATTGCTTTGTCATGCTTTCTTCTTTCCTTCTTCCATCTTCTACTTGATCCTTCAGATTTAGAATCTCTTCTTTCAACCAATTTCCGTTTACTTCACATTTTTGTTGCAGCTCTTCATTCTTCTTCTTCGATGCTTTGAGATCTTCTTTTAGAGATATGTTTTCTGCTTCAAGTCCTGCATTCTTCTTATTTGATTTATCCAGGTCTTCTTTGAGGGAAATGATTTCTGCTTCAAGTCCTTCCTTTTCAAATGATTGTATAGGTTCCTCACTCTTCTTACTTGATGCTTCAAGTTTTGCTTGTAGAGAGATGATTTCAGCTTCAAGACTTTTATTCTTCCTCTTTGATTTTTCCAGACCTGTTTTTAGAGAACCGTTTTCTTCTTCAAGTCCTTCATTCTTCTTATTTGCTTCTTCAAGTTCTGCTTGCAGAGAGATGATTCTAGCTTGATATCCTTTACTTCGACTGCGTACATCATCGAACATCCTTTTCAGTCTAAATACCAAAGCTTTGGAGGCAGCGTCCTTCTCATTAAATATTCTTTGTTGGTCTTTGATAACCTTCTTTAAATCCACAACATTACTTTCACTATCTACATCATTGCTTGCACAGATAAGATTACAAGGATCACTATCAGATTCATCTTTGTCAACTTCTGCTGTACCGGTTTTCTGAGACATCTCCTTACCTTGAGTATTTTTCTTCTTTGCCATGAGTACTTGTAGAGCTTGGTCAGAATCTTTTTCGGCTTCTTCTAGGTTGACAGCATATTCTTCACTATTGTTTGTACCACTAAGATCTTTCAAAGGATGATCCCAATCACTATCAGATTCATCTTCTTTGATTTCTGGTATCCATGTTCTCTGAAATATCTCCTTTCTTCGAGTAGGCTTCTTCTTTTGCTTCTTTCCCATTGCGACGGATCTCCTTCAAGTGATCAAGCTTCTGCAGAAGGACCACCCTCTGATACCAATTGTTGGGAAAAATACTGAGAGGGGGGGGTGAATCAGTATTTACTGCATAATCAAATCTTTTACTTTTTCATTCCTTAAAAACCCATACGCTACTTTCCTTCAGTAAACTAGCGTATATACGCGGATCCCCTTTATGAAACTAGCGTATACACAGAGATCTAGATATGTCATTAAATCTTCACTTCTATTATTCCATCATTCATTCATCAGATGTTTAATAAACAGTAAACATGTGCAGTAAGAACAGAATAAACCATCACATAAAGCATCACACATGAACACGAGGATTTTTAGGTGGAAACCCAAATCGGGAGAAAACCACCGATGCAGTTGCTCAGCCTTCAATATTTTATTATAGAGAAAACATCTTACAACATATGTGCTGGCGCAGACTTGACCAGCACGCAGGCACCCACCTGCGCTCGTTTACCAACCTCTCCTGGAAGGGAGCTCCAACCCCCTGACTCGTTTACCAGCCTCTCCCGGAAGGGAGCTACGACCCCCCGATCTCGTTTACCAGCCTCACCTGGAAGGGAGCTACAACCCCCTGACTGAAGGCTACAACCCTCAGCACCACCTTGGACCACGTTTCATCAATTTTCACACCGGATCCAACAACTTCAATAGAACACCACTTGCAGGCCACATTTCATCATATTTTCATACTGGACCCTTTCCATACTTTTAAGCACAACCATATATCATCAACAGATACATATCAACACAGATCAGATAGCATAAACACAGCAGAACAGCTCAGATATTTCATACCCCTTGCTTCAGCAAACCCTAGTTTGCTTACGCTCTTTTACTTCACTGATTTCGCGTATATACGCGCTTCCGTCCACACAAACCGGCGTATACCTCAGTGTATATTTTATTGCGCATACGCGCTTTCTCTTCGCTGAAGCTGCGTATATACGCGCTTCCTCCGCGGCGAAGTAGCGTATAGATATTCAATCATTACAGAGCAGCATACTTCATCAGATCAGATATTCAGTTCAGATCTACCCTTTTGCTTCAGACAGATGTTCGCCTAGATGCTCGCCTCATCACAGATCTAAGCCTTCCATAATCAGATCTAGCAAAATACAAGAGAAATTCAGATCTAGATCCCCTTCTTCATCATTGGTGCATCATACATTCAGATTTATCATTCAAGTGTAACCCTTTCCATTCAGATATACTTCAGTGAGAAGTATTCATTCAAGCTCAGACATCTTGCACCCACATACATGATTTGCATAATGAATTTCATCTCTTTATATAGGTTTATCCTTTTCCAATACCATGAGCCCCTTTTTTTCAATACCATGGGCCAAAACAATACCATGAGCCCAAAACTACCTGGACGGGGTCAATTAGGCGGATCATTACCCAATACCATGGGTCAATACCATGGTGGTTACCCTTGGTTTTGCACTTTTTGAGCGCTTTTTCCCATACGCGACTTGGCACGTTCTTTTCCGCATGCATACGCGACTTCCCCTAGGCCAATCCGCGTATACCTAGAGACATACTCTTTTTCATCATAGAATCTAGCACATGCTGAAATCCTTTCTTCATTGCCTTCTGTACTCACTGTAGATACATCAGATTTCCTTCATCAAGAACATATTCTATCAAGCACAACTTCACCAAGTAAGTTGTCATCATCTTCATTAAGAGGGTTGCCTTTCAAGGACAACACTTAGCATCATATTGTCAACAAACATCATATCACATCAGATTTACATCATTTACCAAGTCCATCAAGTCAATAATAACTTCATCAGGTGGATTGCCATCAAGGACAACACATGTCAACAGTCGCATGTCTTCATCTTCATTCAGTGGGTTGCCATCAAGGACAACACTCTGCATCATATTTCCAACAATGTTCTCCTAGTTTAATGGAGTCAACATTACCAACAAGGGAGAAATATCTATGATAGAGTGAGGAATTTATTTATTTGAACATGAAATAAAGTATCTATTTCCTAATGTGAGCCCACCTTTACAAACTCGATGTACGGACATATTAATGAGAACTTATAGGACCTGGTGATACTGCATTTATCTATGGAGAGACTTATTGGAAATTCTATAAAAGTTATTTTCAGGATGAGAATTTTATCTTTACTATCAGGTAAATGGTAAAAATGAGTACAGATGAAAGAGTATTAGTTACACAAGTTAAAGAGTATCCGTAAAGACAAAGAGTATCAAACAAGCAAAGAAATTACTCCAGAAGACAGCAACAAGCCCTTTTTCAGCACTTACCTCCAGCACATCCATAAAGAAAGGAAACAGCACATCAGCAGTTACTTATTATTCTATCCACGAGACCATTTGTCTCCTGTTTACTTGTAAATTACTCCTTAGTCACCCCAAATTATGGGCTAGGATAGTAGGAGATATTTTCAATTATTTTGTGTATAAATAAACCCTCAAAAAGAGTATTGAGGGTGGATTCTATTACTTTGCTGTAACATTGAGATTTTCGGAATAAAAGCATTTTGGAGAAATTTATTCGTGGCTTACTGGATGACGATTTGAAGTACATGACTTTTTGCAGGATTCATGTGTTGGACTGCAGTTCAATAAGTCTTTCTACCCTTTGTCTTAAGTTTTTTATCAGTTTATAATATCATTATGTCCATTTCCGAATAATTTACATAAAGGATTGAATCAGAATTTACTTAATTGTACTCTGATTTCAGATGTGATTGTTCTTAATGTTTTCCTCTGAATTAGTTATAAGCATGAATTCTTAAATGCTCTTGCTTTGCTAATTTAAACATTGTTGATTACTATAATAAAGAATTCTTCATTGCTCTTTGTTTGTAATCATCTCATTTCTTTCTTTTGAACATGGTGAAAGATTCTTAGCTGTCTTTCATCCCTTCAAAATCATCCCATCCACTTTAAATTTTAAGGATTGTTCTCTGTCTAGCTATCTTGCCTTGTAAAGCCATCTTGTGCGTAGAATAGAAATCCAGTAAAGCCATCCTTTGACTCCATAGCCCAATGGACTGAAAATTAGAATCGCACACCCAACCACATATACATATAATATAACACAAACTTATCTCGGAATCGCTCACTCAATGAAAAAACATATATAAACATATATGTGCGTGGCATCACATAAACAAAGGTCCAAGGCATTTATATTATGGAGTGTGTTAGATTCAAATTTCTTTGCAACCCCTTCCTTCAGTGATCAAACATGCTCTTACAAAGTGATTTTAAGGTGTCAAGGTCAAATTTTGTCATTTCAATGAGTCTTCAAGCAAAATTTGGTCACTAGGCATTAGGTCTAGGGGTTGCTTTTACTCCTGTCAAAGTTGTCCAAATGTCGGTCCATGTCACCATTCAGCTGAGTGTATCATCATTCAAAGGGTTGTCATCATCATGTCAAGTTCCATTGGGTCATTTTACATCTTGTTCATGCTTCAGTTGTGCCTAGGTAAGGTCCATTTCCCTCTCCTAGGGTTTTGGAGGTAATTTCTCTTGGATGGTCAAATCATTAGAAAAAATTGTATCCTGATGTTCATACACCTTCCCCTATCATTAATTTACCTTATTAAACACTTCCCATCACTGAGATCCTCCAAATTCCTCATTTTTGCACAAACCCTAGTTTCTTGCCACAACTTGGCAATTTTCTAGGCTAGGCCTGTGTTTTTCCCTTTTGGACCCCTTCCCCTCACTCAATCTCTGTGATTCCACCTTCCCCTACTTCCTAACATCCCTCCCTACTTCCAAAAATTTCGCCAAGAATTTAGAAGCCCCTTATCCCCTTCATTTCGCTTCATTTCGACAAAATCCCTTGTTTCACACATCGGGATCAGTTTCACTCAAAAGATGTTTCAGAGCAATCAAAGATGAATTTTTGAAAACTGAGAGAATTTTTTATCCCAAACATGCCAAGGAAGAAAAACCTCTTTCACTTTTTACATAGGTATCATGGTTTTGGAGAAATGTCAAAAATACCGTTGCCTCAAGAGGATTGATGCACCTGCTGGGAGTAGTGTTGGGATATTTGATTTTTGATAGGGTAAATTAACTCCAAATTTCACAATTCCACTTGGGTTGGAAAGTAGACTTCAATAGATTTCCAACGAGCTATTACATGCCTAATTTGGACACCGGGAAGGCCTCCAAAAGCCTCTTGAAAAATGCACTATGTAGCTACTCATAGAAAAGTGCGCGCTACCCATAGGAGCTGCGCGCTACCCATTGGGTCGGGTGCTACCCATTGGGCACCTACAGCCAGAGTAAAATTGCATGGGTGCTACCCATAGAGCTACGCACTACCCATTGGGTAGGGGCACTACCCATAGAGCGACAGAGCCCAGAAATTGTTGTTTTGCGCCCAGTTTCATTTCAAATCGCCTCCATCCACTTGCAAACAGGTTTTTAATCATTGCTCAGTGATTTTTGAAAGGGGTTTTGGTATTTTTGAAGTTGGGAAACAAGCATTGCTTGAGGATAAATCTATAAACCATATGTTCATGCCAAATTCAATTCTCAGGGTTTTAAAAGATATAGTGACAGTTTAGTGAAGGGTTTGTGAATTTTCGTGATTGGTATATGTGCTCATGCTTATATTGCTTGTCGTGCCCTAGCACATTATGTACATTATCCTCATGCCTTTTATCCATTCTATCACTGCTATCACATCCTTTCTTGTTTTCACATAGCATCATGTTGACTTATCCATATAGTCTCATGTTTTCACTTAGTTTTTTGCCATTCACCATATGTTGTCATTGCTATTGTTTCATTGCCACTGTTTCCTATTGACAAACACAGTCCATTGACAAATCCTTGGCCAGCATTACAAAGGGCTGTATACTACATTTGCACTGTCTACTCATTTGTCAAATTCACTTGTGATCCAAAAACAAAGACTGTTTCTATGCCACTAAAACAAAGCTATTACCACTATCACTTGTTTTCTTATGATGTTTTGGTACATATGCAATATATTTGGGTTTTGAGAATGCATTGAAGCCTTTGACTTCACTACACCAATATCAACACACATATTGCAGACAACTTCTTTTCAAAGCCATGTCAGAGACAGAGTCAGTTTATGAGCAGGAGTCGGACAATGATTTCACAACAGAGGGTAATGTGCCACGGAGGCCTCACAAGGGTGGAAGGGGTCTCAATCGAGACAAAGACATGCTTCGTCACATGAAACATTGCTATTGGGCCCGCATGCACGTTTGCAAAGCGAGAATGAAGATTCTGAAGAGGAGGTTGAGCCGAGCACTAAAACGGCGGAAAAGGCCTAATCCACTTCGGATTTTGGCCGAGGCTTCGTTGGCTGGTCATGGTACATGATGGAGGATCTTCGCTCCGAATTTGAGCAAATTCGGAGAAAATTTTGTCGTTTTGAAATTTTTTGGGCCTAAAACAGATTTTTCAGTTCTATGGGTAGCGCGCCGCGCGCTACCCATACGATTGGGACACTTTCTGAAGGAAATCTTTGCATTTTTGGATTTTTCATGGTAAGTTATGTATGCTCAAGCAGGGCTGAAGCATTTCATCAGGTTTTGGATGGTCAAAAGGCTCAAAAACACCATGAAAACCACCTTGCTGCCACTTTTTGCACCAGCAGGAAGTACTTCTGGGAGAATGAAGTTTTGGAGGGGAAAATGAGCTCCAAATTGGGAAATTCCACTTGGGTTGGATAGCCAACATCCAGGGCTTTCCAACGAGCTATCATGAGCTCAATTGGGATGTCGGGAAGTACTTCAAAATCAGGTTGAAAGGCGCGCTACCCATACAAATCAGGGGCGCTACCCATAGAGATTTTTGGTCAAATTTTCAACTTCCAGCTCAGAATTTCGGCCAGTTGGGACCAGTTTTGCTTGTGGATGAAATTTTTGGGTTTTTATGATGTAAATTGATGATTGGCATGTAACTTTGGCTCATTTTTACCTATTCTAGAAGATTCACTCTCAAAAAAGTGAAAATCATGTAAATGAATCAGTTTCCACTCTTTTAGAGGTAAGTTGTTAGCTACCTAGATTCTAGTTCCTTGATTAGAATTTAGTTGAAACTGATCCCTGAAGATGGAATTTGACCCCTAGAGGTGAGGGAAGAGGTTATGAGGCCTATATGATGTAATTTCTCTATCCTTTTCAGAGGTTGGATAGGTTGGACTCTTGGGAAACTTTTGGCACCATTGTACATATTTTTCATATTTTGGCTAAGGAAAGATCAGAGGTTTTGCGGCACTTGTTGGGATCCTTGTGGTGTTTTGTTCTTGATGGTGTTTTCTCTCTGTTTACTGTAAGTTCTTCATGTTTAATGTATGCCATTCCTTTCATATGCTTCTGAAACTAAAATGAATGAGTAGATGAGGTTGAAACCATTGTTTACAGTGCTCTGCCTTTGAATTCATTTAGTTTTACATGTTTTCGACTGTTTGGAGAGGATCCAAGTTCTTCTTTGCCCTCTTCAGCTCCTTATCATTCTAATCCGTCCATATATCCAATCAAAAGCATCAAGACAATCACCTACCTCACCCCAACTCGAAATCTGCAAAGGTCTGACCTTATCCCCGGACCCAAAATTTGTTTTTCCCATTTCTCCAACGAAAACCCAAAAATCAAAAATCAAACATACCTATCTCTTTACTAGCCTAAAATCAGTTCCCTTTAAAAGTCATCTCGCACCCTATTGTTCATTTTATCGAGATTGACGGAGAGAGCCCTCTCCTGTCCTCGTAGGGCTAGCTACGAGGCTGAGCGTGGTTTGATGTGGCCTTGAGTTTTACCTCATTTCAGCCTGAGGTAGATTTGAGCGCTAACATAGTGGCGACCATACTGGGGAGAAACTCAAAACGTTTGCTTGTTATAGACGGAGTCTGAAGTCATGCCAGGTAGCCTTCGAAACGCTGTTGCTATGCATCAGCGAAGTAGATAAACGTTGCTTCAGTCGATCTCCGGTTTAACTTGTAATCGTAGCATTTAACTTGTAAATTTCCCCAGTACATGTATCAAGTTTAGATCTGATTGTTGATGGTGAACAACGGTCAGACATCAGAAGGCTGAAAACATTCACCTGGCGACTTCATTCACTGAACAAATCCAGAAATCGATGCTTCATGGTGACTTCACTGCAGCGAGATCAGTAGCTGTGAGATTTTCAAGATGGACCGAATCACGAGAAGATATGCTCCCATGAGCCGAGATCACATTCCAGGTTTTCCGAATAAGATGCCCAAGGTAGATTGGTCAAGGAATCTGCCTACGTTTAACGATGATGGTAAGAAGGATGCTGCTTTACATCTGATTAGATTTCACATGCATATTCGCAAGTTGAAGGTGGCTTTTCCTGAAGATTGTTTGATGAAGATATTCCTAGCCACTCTAGAAGGTGAAGCCCAATCTTGGTATGAAAATTTGCCGCTGGCCTGTATTTATTGTTTAAAGGATTTTCATGCCCTGTTCATTGAAAGATATCAAGCATCTTATCCATCATTAAATTTAGTTCATGACTGTTGCAAACATGCTTCTACTTTTATTGAAAGCCTTGAGAAATATTATGAAGATGATAATTTCATGGATGATGAGATCATGGAAGCCCTATATGAAAATCCATTTCAGCAGCATAAAGACGATCATGAAAATTTGCAGCAGGATCAAGATTTTAGTGTGGTGGAAGATGAAGGAATTTTGCATCTTGACAGTGAACATGAATTATATGAAATGGATCAGCAGTATGAGGAAAGTTTGTATACTCCTTCACTTGAAATCAATGAAGACAATCACTGTTTGAGCAAAAGAAAACAAAAGGTATTATCTCCTCTGTCTGAAGATGAGATAGATCAGCTATTGAAAGGTCATATTCCAGCTCAAGTTAACGCAGATCTGCAGTGTGCACATGGTCAAGAAGGGGATAGGGGACCTTCTTCCTTTTCTGAAAAGGATGACAGTCCTGTAAGCAGCTTTATAGATCAGCAGGTTGAAGTTGAAGTTTGCCATATGGTTGAAGATGGTGAAAGAGAAAGTCTCATTTCAGATCTTCCCACAGAAGAAGACATCATGCAGATTGCAGATTTTGATAATGTCCAGTCAGTTACTTCAGATCCAGATTCAAATTGTAATGACCAAGCATACCTTGTGTTGAAGCCTAAAAAGGAGAGTTTTGCTGTTGAGATCATAGACAAAATTTTTGATCCAAATGTTCTCATGTCATCAGAACAGAGCCTTCATAAAGAGGTAATTCAGTCAATTCATGAAAAACAAGATGGGATCTTCATTCAAGTAAGTGAAACATTTCCTTTGGATGAATTTATGGTAGATGATAGAGATATCATGTTTAAGCATCAGGAATCAGCTGAAGTTTCTTTTCTTATGCTTGATGAACGTAATGAGGAACATGATAATCTGGCTGTCATGTCATATGAAGATGACCTACAATACATTCAGACTATAGAAGATCAGAACATTCAGGATTTCCATTCAGATTCTTCTTCATATATTTCAGGTCTTGAAATGTTTTTCAAGGAGAGCTGCCCATCTATTTGTTCAGAATGTTTTGAAGCTCAGGAACATATTTTTACTGAAGTACATGATGAAGGAAGATCAGAATTAGAAGCAAAAGACACCTTGTTCTTTCAGCAGGAGGTAAATCTTCATGTTTTTCAGTATCCAATGGCAGATTTGTTACAGTCAGCAGTGAAAGTGATTATTGCAGTGTTCAGTGATGAAGGAGATCATGGTCAGCTATGTTTTTGGATGCCCAGTTACCAGTATCTATTGTTGACCAGGAGATCTGATCAGAAGAATCAGTCAAGAAGCCATCTGCTTGACTGGTTACATTGGAAAGCCAATTATACATGATTGTACATATTTCATTAGTATGCAGGTGGTTGTCATCATGATTCCAAATCTTGATGGACTGCTGCCTTTTTTCAAAAAGCTTGGTAAAGTTTTGTTTTAAGTCAGTCATGAGTCATTTGTGTTTGGTCTGTTGAGTCAGTTTTTTCAAGTTATTTCAGTTTTCCATCGAGTCGGTTTGAGTCAAGTTTCAGTCAGTTTTCAGTCAAGTTTTCATTCAATAAATGTGTCAAAGGTTTTGTGTTATCCGTTCAAATAATGATTCCATCGCCCAATGGATGAAGGCACTGGTCTGCTCTCCCAAAGATCTGCCGTTCTTGGCACCTCCAAGGAGCTACCATCCCCATTGGCGCCAATGTTAGAGTCGGCCTTTGCAGCCTTCCTCCAGTGATCAAACATGCTCTTAAAAAGTGATTTTAAGGTGTCAAGGTCAAATTTTTTCATTTCAATGAGTCTTCAAGCAAAATTTGGTCACTAGGCATTAGGTCTAGGGGTTGCTTTTACTCCTGTCAAAGTTGTCCAAAAGTTGTCCAAATGTCGGTCCATGTCACCATTCAGCTGAGTGTACCATCATTCAAAGGGTTGTCATCATCATGTCAAGTTCCATTGGGTCATTTTACAGCTTGTTCATGCTTCAGTTGTGCCTAGGTAAGGTCCATTTCCCTCTCCTAGGGTTTTGGAGGTAATTTCTCTTGGATGGTCAAATCATTAGAAAAGCTTGTATCCTGATGTTCACACACATTTCCCTATCCTTAATATACCTTATTAAACACTTCCCATCACTGAGATCCCCCAAATTCCTCATTTTTGCACAAACCCTAGTTTCTTGCCACAACTTGGCAATTTTCTAGGCTAGGCCTGTGTTTTTCCTTTTTGGACCCCTTCCCCTCACTCAATCTCTGAGATTCCACTTTCCCCTGCTTCCTAACATCCCTCCCTACTTCCAAAAATTTCCCCAAGAATTTAGAAGCCCCCTATCCCCTTCATGTCGCTTCATTTCGACAAAATCCCTTGTTCCACACATCGGGATCGGTTTCACTCAAAAGATGTTTCAGAGCAATCAAAGATGAATTTTGGAAAACTGAGAGAGGTTTTTGTCCAAAACATGCCAAGGAAGAAAAACCGCTTTCACTTTTTACAAAGGTATCATGGTTTTGGAGAAATGTCAAAATTACCGTTGCCTCAAGAGGATTGATGCACCTGCTGGGAGTAGTGTTGGGAGATTTGATTTTTGATAGGGTAAATGAAATCCAAATTGAAAAATTCCACTTGGTTTGGAAACTAGACTCCAAGGGCTTTCCAACGCGCTATCACATGCCTATTTTGGACATCGAGAAGGCCTCCAAAAGCTTCCTGCAAAATGCACTATGTAGCTACTCATAGAAAAGTGTGCGCTACCCATAGGAGCTGCGCGCTACCCACACAAGAGCGCGCTACCCATTGGGCAGGGGCGCTACCAATAGAGCGACAGAGCCCATAAATTTTTGTTTTGCGCCCATTTTTATTTCAAATCGCCTCCATCCACTTGAAAACAGGTTTTTAATCATTGCTCAGTGATTTTTGAAAGAGGTTTTGGTATTTTTGAAGTTGGGAAACAAGCATTGCTTGAGGAGAAAACTATAAACCATATGTTCATGCCAAATTCAATTCTCAGGGTTTTAAAAGATATAGTGACAGTTTGGTGAAGGGTTTGTGAATTTTCGTGATTGGTATATGTGCTCATGCTTATATTTCTTGTCGCGCCCTAGCACATTATGTACATTATCCTCATGCCTTTTAGCCATTCTATCACTGCTATCATATCCTTTCGTGTTTTCACATAGCATCATGTTGACTTATCCATATAGTCTCATGTTTTCACTTAGTTTTTTTCCATTCACCATATGTTGTCATTGCTATTGTTTCATTGCCACTGTTTCCTATTGACAAACACAGTCCATTGACAAATCCTTGGCCAGCATTACAAAGGGCTGTATACTAAATTTGCACTGTCTACTCATTTGTCAAATTCACTTGTGATCCAAAAACAAAGACTGTTTCTATGCCACTAAAATAGAGCTATTACCACTATCACTTGTTTGCTTATGATGTTTTGGTACATATGCAATATATTTGGGTTTTGAGAATGCATTGAAGCCTTTGACTTCACTACACCAATATCAACACACATATTGCAGACAACTTCTTTTCAAAGCCATGTCAGAGACAGAGTCAGTTTATGAGCAGGAGTCGAACAGTGATTTCACAACAGAGGGTAATGTGCCACGGAGGCCTCACAAGGGTGGAAGGGGTCTCAATCGAGACAAAGACATGCTTCGTCACATGAAACATTGCTATTGGGCCCGCATGCACGTTTGCAAAGCGAGAATGAAGATTCTGAAGAGGAGGTTGAGCCGAGCATTAAAACGGCGAAAGAGGCTTGATCCACTTCGGATTTTAGCCGAGGCTTCGTTGGCTGGTCATGATACATGATGGAGGGTCTCCGCTCCGAATTTGAGCAAATTCGGAGAAATTTTTGTCATTTTGAAATTTTTTGGTCCTAAAACAGATTTTTCAGTTCTATGGGTAGCGCGCCGCGCGCTACCCATACGATTGGGACACTTTCTGAAGGAAATATTTGCATTTTTGGATTTTTCATGGTAAGTTATGTATGCTCAAGCAGGGCTGAAGCATTTCATCAGGTTCTGGATGGTCAAAAGGCTCAAAAACACCATGAAAACCACCTTGCTGCCACTTTTTGCACCAGCAGGAAGTACTTCTGGGAGAATGAATTTTTGGAGGGGCAAATGAGCTCCAAATTGGGACATTACACTTGGGTTGGATAGCCAACATCCAGGGCTTTCCAACGAGCTATCATGAGCTCAATTTGGATGTCGGGAAGTACTTCAAAATCAGGTTGAAAGGCGCGCTACCCATACAAATCAGGGGCGCTACCCATAGAGATTTTTGGTCAAATTTTCAACTTCCAGCTCAGAATTTCGGCCAGTTTGGCCCAGTTTTACTTGTGGATAAAATTTTTGGGTTTTCATGATGTAAATTGATGGTTGGCATGTAACTTTGGCTTATTTTTACCTATTCTAGAAGATTCACTCTCAAAAAAGTGAAAATCATGTAAATGAATCAGTTTCCACTCTTTTAGAGGTAAGTTGTTAGCTTCCTAGATTCTAGTTCCTTGATTAGAACTTGGTTTAAACTGATCCCTGAAGATGGAATTCGACCCCTAGAGGTGAGGGAAGAGGTTATGAGGCCTATATGATGTAATTTCTCTATCCTTTTCAGGGGTTGGAGAGGTTGGACTCTTGGGAAACTTTTGGCACCATTGTACATATTTTTTCATATTTTGGCTAAGGAAAGATCAGAGGTTTTGCGGCACCTGTTGGGATTCTTGTGGTGTTCTGTTCTTGATGGTGTTTCTTCTCTGTTTATTGTAAGTTATTCATGTTTAATGTATGCCATTCCTTTCATATGCTTCTGAAACTAAAATGAATGAGTAGATGAGGTTGAAACCATTGTTTACAGTGCTCTGCCTTTGAATTCATTTAGTTTTACATGTTTTCGACTGTTTGGAGAGGATCCAAGTTCTTATTTTCCCTCTTCAGCTCCTTATCATTCTAATCCATCCATATATCCAATCAAAAGCATCAAGACAATCGCCTACCTCGCCCCAACTCGAATTCTGCAAAGGTTTGACCTTATCCCTGGACCCAAAATTTGTTTTTCCCATTTCTCCAACGAAAACTCAAAAAATCAAAATCAAACATACCTATCTCTTTACTAGCCTAAAATCAGTTCCCATTGTAAGTCATCTCGCACCCTATTTCTCATTTTATCGAGATTGACGGAGAGAGCCCTCTCCTGTCCTCGTAGGGCTAGCTACGAGGCTGAGCTTGGTTTGATGTTGCCTTGAGTTTTACCTTAATTCAGCCTAAGGTAGATTTGAGCGCTAACGGAAGCGCATAAAGTTTGATAAGGTGGGACCCCTCCCCAATCGCAATCGGAGATCGCAAGGGCAGCGGAACATGCAACCAACTGAGAGTTGCAATTGCGATTGAAGCCCGGACCGATGGGTGTATAAACGGGGGATAATACATATTTGAGTTACGGTCAAATCGCATCGGCATTGGTCAATCGCATCGGAGAACATATGAGTTGCGATTGCGATTGGAAGTCCGGACCCGATGGAGGTATGAATTGTAATTCAAACTTGTTTGAAGTCCTTTCCCAATCGCATCGGCAAAATAAAATGAACAGTGCCCAATCGCAACACATATTAAAAGACTTGCGATTGCGATTGAAGTGGCGGACCCGATGGCATTATACAATGGATTTAATAGGTTCAATCACATCCGGGATCTTAATCGCAATCGGAACTTTCCGATTGATCGCACGACTTGTGTAATATGTTGTGATTGAAGTGGCGGACCCGATGGCATTATACAATGGATTTAATAGGTTCAATCGCATCCGGGATCTTAATCGCAATCGAAACTTTCCGATTGATCGCACGACTTGTGTAATATGTTGCGATTGAAGTGGCGGACCCGATGGCATTATACGATGGATTTAATAGGTTCAATCGCATCCGGGATCTTAATCGCAATCGGAACTTTCCGATTGATCGCACGACTTGTGTAATATGTTGTGATTGAAGTGGCGGACCCGATCCTGTTATATGCGGGAGTTAATATGTGCAAATCGCATCCGTGTTCTGATCGCAATCATAACTTTTATACTGTGTGCCCCGATTGCATTTGTTCAAAGTTTGGACCCGATTGCGCTATGAGCCATGTTTTATGTGGTCATCGCGTCCATTTGATCAATCACAATCGAAAGTTTTGTTTGACACCACCGATCCGCCGACGGAGATGTGGGGCCGGACCCCTTCATATATTAGAGGCTGTGATTTGATTTATTGGATTGTAATATAAGACCAAAGGCTTAAGGTGGAGGGAGATTGTTTATATAAAATAATTGTTGTGAGATATATAAAACATGGTTGCGGTTGTATTAAAACATGCCGCGTGGTCTGTAGACCCACGGGCCTCAGCTTAACGGGAGGGCGATTATTAATGTAATACAATTGTAATATATGTATGTTCCGGCCTGCGGAACTCGCCACATCAACAAGACACTTGTTGCGTGTAAAGGGTTGAATTACAGTCAGCAGATTCATTTATATATAAAGCGCTGGTATAAAAATAAAATAAAAATGCAGTTCATAAATTCAGGAGTTACGCAGCAGCCATAAACAGAAAGGCATACAGAGAAGAGAAAGAGACAAAGAGACAGTTAGAGAAAAGACAAATGCGCAGCAAGCCAAGAGACAAAATGAGTGAGCTGGAGTTCACATTGTAATTCGAATGTAAATGTTTTAATTGTTTTTATTGTTTGTGATGCATTGGCAAGTCTCCGGAAGAGAGAAAATATCCCATTGTAATATTAAAATAAGCACCTATAGTTACATTTTTTTGAGTAAGCTGAAAAGAGATGAGAAGGAAGAAGGTAAAGAGACATGACTGTCCATTTCGAATTCCCAGTAGAATACAAATAGTCATGAAGCTATCTTGTATAAAAGGGGGTAATATCCAAGAGGAGAGATTGATGAAAATAGAATGAGAAGAGGAGAGAGTGTGCAGCAGAATTGAAGATAGTTGAAGAAAATAAGCAAGCTGCAAGAAGAATGTGAATAAGGAGGAGCTGAGCAAAGAAGAAGAAGGGGCTGAGCAGAGATGATGCAGGTCTGATATAAGAGTTGATGAACAACAGAGAAGAAGGTACAGAACAGAGTTGATATCCAAGGTAAATCAACAAGTGTTTTTCTTTTGAAAGAGTAAGGAAGTTGGAGCTTCCCTATCAAGTTGTAGCTTGATAGATGTCAGTTGTAGCTGACTGAGGTAGGAGCCTCCTGTAGGTTGTAGCCTGCAGAAAACAGATGGGAGTTGGTGCTTCCACATCAAGTTGTAGCTTGATAAAATGTCAGTTGTAGCTGACTGAGGTTGGAGCCTCCTGTAGGTTGGTGCCTGCAGAAAATTGAAGGGAGTTGGTGCTTCCTTGCAAGTTGTAGCTTGCAGAATTGAGGTTGGAGCCTCCTGTAGGTTGGTGCCTGCAGAAAAACAGTAGTGAGAGGGAGTTGGAGCTTGCCTTTGCATCACAACAATAATAAGATGTGGTTTTCTCCCTTTATGGGTTTCCACTTATATCTGGTGTCTCTATGCATGATGTTTATGTGTTGATGTGATTTATCTCATCTGCTTAATACTTGCTGCTCTCATATTCAATCTGCTATTACATTAACAAATCTGTTTGATAGTAATAATTGTTGCTCACATATTAAGTTGACCATGAAATGAAGGTGTAAATAAGATTTAAAAGAAAAGTTTTAAAAGTACATGTATGTGTTAAACTAATTCACCCCCCCCTCTCAGTTTAACTAAGGGTTCAACACTTAGCTGAATATTATTCTTAAATGTTATTTTCAGTATATGTTTTGTGAAGATGAACTGAGGAAGATATGGTTATCCTTGGTCCTAGTTTTGTCCCCACAACTATCTAGATGTTTCCCTTTGTAATGTGTTAAAAGCTGGCTAGTTTCAAAGTACTTACCAGATCTTAGGCCATTATGTGTTATCTTTGTGTTTGTCTTGAAAGTAACTAAGTAAAGAAGAGCTAGGAGAGGATTTGTGGTGAGCCCGGCCCGCTAGTTTCTACTCCAAAGGTTGCTTCCAAGTTTCCCTTTGTTTTAAAATGTGTTCTATTGAAAGTGTATCAAAGGCTAGCTAGTTTAAAAGTACTTACCAGATCCTAGTTTACTTTTATGTTTTTCTTGAGTCCATGTCAAAGGCTGACTAGTTTAAAAGTACTTATCAGATCCTGGGCTGCTCTTGTTCTGCATCTGTTTATCTCTCCTTCTTATTGTATCATTTCATTCCATAAATCAAAATTCAAAGAAATCCTTAGACATAGATGACTTGCCCCATAGACCACTCTTGCCTCTTGCTGTTTCAATTAAATCCTATTATGACTCCATAGCCCAATGGACTAAAACCTGCAATTGTCTATATTTTTGGTCGAAGCTTACTCTGATTTCTTGCAACTTCTCACCTTTGAAACTTTTTGCATTCAGGACTTTCCACCTCAAACAGTAATCATGCTCAACCACCCAAAAAACAAACAAACCCTTGGCCTTCATAACTAGCCTAATATTATAACCCCAAACTTCAAAGACAAATCCATCTTTGTACATTATTGGAGAGATCCCTCTCTGGATTCAGGAGGGCTAGATCCTAGAATCCCAAAGTTGGTTGAAATGATGTTGTTTCTACAGTTTTAGTCTCACCAGTCTGCTAAAATTATAGATCCCTAACATTTTTGGCGACTCCAATGGGGAATGCATTTCCCTTAAACACTCCATAAAACCTTGAAGAGTAAAAAGTAGCCTTTTCAAGCACTACCAAGTCATGGTAATCATGGTAAGACTTGTTTGAATCAGTGACAAACTAGGCAGGACCTAGGATTCTCTTAAGACTTTATCTAACCTTGAAAGATCAGTTGGCTTAGCCATAAGAATAAACTCTTTTTGTCTCATAACCATAGCTAAGTTTTGAAACAAAGTTAGGATATTCTTAAAAATCATACAACTGAAAAATAAATTAGAAAAACCTAAATTCAGACTGGTTCTCGATAAACATGGTGGTGGGTGGCTTATTTCCAAACAGATAAATCAGATTCAGATTTTTGGTGATTCTAGGAATGTAGTCAACTGGTTCAATGGGACTCAGCAGTGCAGGCACTTTATTCTTCTTCCTTTGCTTAAGGAGATTCGTCGTCTTAAATCTTTTTTCTCTGAGATTTCTGTTGTTCACATTTACAGGGAAAGGAACCAGCAAGCAGATATCTTATCTAAAGAAGGTGCTCAACTCGCTCTGGGGTCCTGGGCAGTAGCGGAAGTAGTGAATGGGACTATTCAAATCCATGAACAACCTCTTTTTGTGTATTTATTCAATTTATTTTCAGCATTGTACAGTGGACTTTTATTAACTTTTTGATAATTGCTACTATATTGAGTCCAGAATTGTTTTCCTTATGTAAGGAGGTTCTGGGCTCGCTTTTTGTTCTTGTTATGCTACTTATATGGGGTTGGGATAGTTTCTACTTCCAGCTCTTATGGGTGATGGTGTATCATGATTGTGCTGCCCTTTTTCTGCTCTCATCTCTCTGATTGATGATGAGCAAAAAGAGTTGCACTGATGCTTACGCTGTGGTTATTTTGTCTTTCTAGGGCTGCTAACATCTTGTCAACAGGTGTTAAGTAGCTATGATTCCAATCCCTCACAAAGGGAATGCCACTGTTTTGTTTCCAGAAATGCTTGGCATATGTTCAGAGACTATCTATATTAATAGAAAGTTCGTTTTTTTCTGTGGAAAAAAAAAATAAACATGGTGGTGGACCATAAAACTTTTTACCTCCTTATGAGATAAAAACTTCCAGACTCCACAATCCTACTCAGACTTTAAGACTCCACCGGGAAGAATCCTTATCCTGATAACATCTTTAAACTAGAGCCAGAGGACTATTGGATTGAGTTTCACATACTCGTTAACCTCTCAAAGATTGTCATACCTGGTTGAACTTTTCCTGCTTATTTGGGTCTACAAAACACAATATAGTGGCTTCTAGAAAGATCCATACTAGAGCCTATCCTGACCATGATCCACCTGAGATAGTTGATGACCCAGAAAGTATCCTTAGGAAGTCTCCTAAGATAGAATTTTCAACTATTCTCAGATCATCCTTGAGAGCTAAATCAGTCCCTGAAAATCTTTCAGCTCTACAACAATCACAAGTTGACTTAGTCAATCCATTTAGAACTAGGTATTTTGATGATATAATTCAGCTAGACTCTGAGTCTTCACTTTCATCCACGGAAGCAAGTGAACATCTTGGTAGTAGGAAGACAACACCACCTGATTTACACTTCCTCCGTAACTTAGGTGTTTCTCATCCAAGATCAGCTCAGCAATCTACTGTTGTTCCATCCACATCTTCTCAACCTACATCCACTATTCAAACCACTCCACTTCAGTCCACTTTACCTTTTGTTAATCCACCTCTTGTGAATCCACCTCCACCACATATCATGGCAGCATGGTATGCTCCCTTAGTCCTTCTTGTACCATTATTCAATCTTCCACAGGACTATCAAGTCCAAAATTCCATTATATGATGCTAGCGATGCTATGACTACATCACAACATGTGGATAAGATGAATGAATACTTTGACAGAAACGAAATTGATGATGATTCTGTCAAGCTTAGACTATTTGCTCAAATTCTAGGGGGAGAAGTAAGAAAATGGTTTAAAGGCTTAAGCCCCCCATAGTATTAATGATCTGCAAGGCTTCCATCAAACGTTCTTAAACAAATGGGAAGTAAAGAAGAATCTTCTCCAAGTCCTTTCTGACTACAAGAACCTCCATAGAAACACTGGGGAAAGTGTGCAATCTTACTGCACTAGATTCAATAGTGTATACAATGCACTCTCCCCAGAACTAAAACCTCCACAAGGCTCAGCTTTAAACAAGTTTCCTGAAGGGTTTGACTCTGACATGACCTATCAGATGAGAGAGAGATATTTTGCAACTCTTGAATATATGAAAAGAGGTGCTCTTTCTATGGAAGTCAACTTAATGGAGAAAAGAGCAAGAATGAAAAATGAAAAGAGAGTGTCTTTTAGAGAGGAAAACACACCTTCTACTTCAAACTCAAAGATGGAGAAAATGATGGAAGAAATGATGAAAGAGATGAGCATAATTAAGAGAGCACAAGAAAATCAAAACCAAACTGCTCCTCAAAATAGAAACCAGAACCAAAATCAGAATGTTAGAAAGAACCAACCTCCAAACAGGCCCAGGGAAGATGATCAGCAGATCTCCCCTCCGTTTCATCAAAACTATGTGAGTGAGGTTGAGGAAACGGATGAGATAACATAGGGAGATGATATCAACGTGTTCGGGGTGGAGGATGATGATTTTGAGATTCATTATGATAAAAAACAAGGTCTATATACACCTTATGATGACAAAAGAGATAATGATGGAAATGATTATCAAGACATGGAAAATTTCATCATTAAGTCTCAAAGAGAATATGACCTTAGGAGCAAAACTAGTCAACAAACTCCCAACACCAAAACCTCTGACCAATATTCACAAAACAACACTATAACCAAGCCTAAAGTTGTCAAACAGAAGGAAAAAATAGTAGCTGTAAATTCTGATAAAGGTAAGGGAAGGCACTCAAAATAATGAAAAACAGAGTGCAGACCTTAGTAGTAATAACATTTCAGCTAGTACTCCTGTGAAAACAATTGTGTCAAGTGTAAATAGAACAAATCAACAAGCTGATGTTGTTGATAAAGGGACAGCTAATAAAGCTGAGACAAGTGCTTTAAAGAGTCAAATTCCTTTTAGCCTGGAGCAGGAAATTTCAAAAATCAAGATCTCTGTTCCCCTGACTGAGTTAGCTGCCCAACATGTATTTAGAACCCAAAGTTTGAAGGCTTTAAATATAGAAGAGAGTAATGATACAGTCAATCTTAATGATGACTAGCCAGAGCTGATTTTTGGTCCTAAGATTGAAGGTAAATATCAAGAGGGACCTGTTCCTCCCTTTTATGTAAGTTTAAACGTTCATGACAAAATTTTGCACAATGTTATGCATGATTCTGGGGCTTCTCATAATTTAATGCCTAAAGCTGTGATGGAGAGCCTTGGTTTGGAAATTACCAGACCGTATAAAGACCTGTATTCCTTTGATTACAGCAAAGTAAGGTGTTTAGGATTGATCAAAGACTTCTGTGTTAACTTAGCCCAGATTCCAGCCAAATGCCTAGTGATGGATATTGTTGTGGCTGATGTCCTCCCCAAGTATGGGATGTTATTATCAAGATCTTGGGGGGCTAAGTTACATGGGACTATGCAAATGGACATGACTTATGCAACTATCCCTGTTTTCAATAAGAATAGAAGACTTTATAGGGAGTCTCATATGCAATACACAGTTACATGTCAAGACAGACCGCAAAACTCCCCTTTATACTCTATAGATACCGGCCTTGATTCATTTATCCTTTTTAATGAAGAAACATTAGATGAACAAGTAACTTTAACAAAGTTAATGACTAATAGGGAAGAGGAAGAAAATACCACAGAGCTGTCAAAGAAGTTTGCTGAACCGTTAAACATTAGCAAACTAAACAAAGGTCTTGAACTACAAGTCATGCATTTGTTGCTTTTAGACCTTGATACTCAAGAAAACGTGCCTCCACTCAATGAAAAACCTGAAGAGTCAAAACAAACTCAATTAAGTGCCACTAATCATGAAAATCTGGAAAGCGCAGTAGTTAAAGAGGACGTTAACCAGGATGAAACCGACAATAGTCCTCTGTGGAGTATGTGTTTTGATGGATCCTGCACTAGAACCAACGCCGGTGCAGGTGTCTGGATTTCCAACACTGAAAATAACCACACAGAAAGCATTTCCTGCAAGTTAAACTTTCAGTGTTCCAATAACATAGCAGAATATGAATCCCTTCTCTTAGGCTTACATCTATTGAAAAAGTTAGGAGCCACAAGAATCAATGTGTATGGGGATTCAGAGTTAGTCATTAGGCAAGTCAATGGGGAGTATAACGCAAATCATCCCAGACTTAGAGCCTACCGAAATGATGTCATGGACCTTCTAAGAACATTCGAGGAGCACCACATAAATTTGTCCCGAGGAAAAGAAATATTGCTGCCCACAATCTAGCCTTTGCAGCTAGGACATGCTTAATGCCATATGAAACAAAAGACTGCACAACTCAGATAAAATTTAGACCAGCCATTCCTGATAACAAAAAATATTGGCAAGTGTTCGACGAGGACAAACAAATAGAAGACTTCATGCAATTCAGAAATGAATTCGAACTGCCCAGTTCAGACTCAGACTATGATACAGACTGCAGTGAAGAAAACTTTCTTGGTGAAGAAGAACTGTCCCCTAAACTTGTCGATATCAACCTCTTGACTGGAAAACTTATTAACGAAACAGAATTAAATGCAGAGGAGTTAGAAACTCTGCACTCTAAAGATGAAATTTTGCCAAGCGGTCTAGCACCTTTAGAGGAGTTGTTCGATTTTAATGATGTGGCCAAGAAGCTGAAACTGGAACCTGTAGAGACTGATGTGGAAGAGTGCAATATAGGCAGTGAGGGGAAACCGAAAATGATTAGACTGTCCAAAACTTTACCAGCTCTCATTAAACTCAAATACATAGAGCTGTTTAAAGAGTTTTCTGATGTTTTTGCATGGAGTTACGAAGATCTTAAATCCTATGAAATTGAAATAATACAGCACAAAATCCCTCTCAAGGAAAACCAAAAACCATTCAAACAGAAGCTGCGCAGAATAAACCCTGTTCAGTTACCTTTGGTTCAGAAGGAAATCATGAAAATGTATGATGCTGGTATTATTGTCCCTATTAGATATTCTGAATGGGTGTCTAATCTGGTGTCAGTTAGGAAGAAAACTGGAGAGATCAGGCTTTGTATAGACTTTAGAGACTTAAACAAAGCTTCATTAAAGGACAACTACCCTTAAAGGTTGGTAGGGTCTAAAGAATTTCTTTGCTGGATGGCTATTCAGGGTGTTAAGAAGTCGATGCATTCATCCCTCGTCGAGGAGATGAGAGCTCTTTTGTTGCATTTCTTTTTGGGTGTCTCATTCGGTTCGATCATTTGCATTCATTCAGTTCGATCATTTTGCATTCCATTAGGGGCATCGGTCTTCTGACGGAAGGGTTTTGTCACTCATACCCCTCATGCCTTGTACTTGCTGGCTTAGGTCTATTTATCGAAGTTCATTAAAATCAATTTTACAGTCATTCATAGTCTTGTTTCGTCCCTTGGTCAGCAAAGAGTCTTATTAGGGTTTTAGGTCTCTTTAAGTTTAGGGTTTTTCAAATTTTGTCTTCGAAGTGTCCAATAAAGCAGGCCAAAGGGAGGTTCAAAATAAGTTTCTATTTCAAGATTTTCATCATCAATAATGCTAAGAATGATTCTTCTTCAAAACTCTGTTTTGAAGAAGAAATTGTCAAATTTATTGTTTGTAATAAATATGTAATTTTAAAGGTTTTTTCAATCATGAAGTATTCGGCGCGACCACAGTCATAACTATGAAATTACGACCTTATGTTCACCGCAAAGCAGACAAAGAAGTTCATCATCAATCCAAAAATCATAAAGGAAGAAAAACAGAGTTAGAGTGAAGTGTCAAAGGTTTCAAACATTGCAAAAGTGGGTGTGCCCAAATCAAAAATCAAAATCCCTGTCATAAGAGATATGTTTGTGTTCCAATAATCCAATTACACACCAAGAGACATCAGTGAAATCAAGACAAATCATGGAGGAGTAAAGAAATCATGTTGAAGGCAGAAAATGTGTTGCAGTTGCAGAGTGCGGCGCATAGAAGGGTGGTCGCGGCGCACCGGGCACGCACGTCGCATAGGGCCACTTTTCACAGTGTAAAATTACACTGGCGCGGCGCACATGGCGCGCACGGCGCGTTGGGTTTGGTGCGCGGCGCACAGGGCCGAAAAGTGGAATTTTCATCATTTCTCCATGAAATTGCAAAACAATTTCGCCTCCCTTGTTCCAAGTAGGTTTTTGATGACTTTGAAATTGAAATTAGTTTGTGTTTGGTGTGGGTTCAAGATTGGTTATAATATTTTGATTGGGGGAATTATAAACCCTATCATTTCATTCAAACTGCTCCTTAGGGTTTGTATTTGAAATTTAAAAGTTTGATTTCTGGTGCCAATTAGTTCAAGACTCATTCCCCATCTGTGGTCCTTTTTCCTCCTCACTGTCACAATATCATTAATATCCCTCTCCTAATATCCCTCTACTATTCCCTTATAATCCCATTTATCATTGCATTCCCTTTTCACTATCCCAAAATCATTTCATTCCCTATCCTTATCCCTTTTCCTATATTATTTATAAAATTCCTAAATCCAAAATCCCCAAACAGTCAAGGGACTGTTGGCATACCTTAATTTCACTTAACAAACTCCACTTTTCCCCATTGTTCCATATTCCTCACAGTCCCTCGTTTCCCTTTGGCACACATTTGGCACTTGGATACAAAGACACCAAGTCCTAATTTCTCATTTTCAACGAACCAAACATACACTTTTCATACAAATTGCAGCACCATGGAGGTGGACACAGATTCGTCATATGACCAAGATAGTGACTTTACAACTGAAACTGCATGCACTAGGAGGACACTAAACGTCGAAAAAGGGAGGATAGACTCCGAATCTTGGCCGAAGCTTCTTTGGCTGAGCATGATACTTGATGAGGCACCTTTAGTCCAAATTTCAAGGAATTTGGAGAAAATTTTGTCAATTTTGAATTTTTGGTCACAGAACAGGTTTTCCTGCCCTACGCGTAGCGCCACCTTGTGCGCGCTTACGTTTGAGAGATATTCTGGAGGAAAACTTGATATTTTTGGATTTTTTATGAAAATTTATGCATGCTCAGGAATGGCCGAAGAATTTCATCAAGTTCTGGGTGGCGTAAAGGGTCAAAAACACCTTGAAAATGGCCTTTCTGCCACCTTTTACACACACAGTAAAAAGTATTGGGAGATTGAATTTTTGGAGGGGCAAATGACATCCAAATCCAAAACTTCTACTTGGGTTGGAAAGAGGACAGGTAGGGCTTTCCAACGAGCTATCATGAGCTCAATTTGGACTTCAATAAGTGCCCAAAAATCATCTCCAAAGTTGTGCTATGCATACAAATTTTGAGCGCGACACATAGAAAAATTTGGCTTCATTTTCACTCTTCAGCTCAGAATTTCGCCCAGTTTTGACTAGTTTCACTTTTTCATGTAACTCTTGATCTATCTTGATGTAATTTCTTGACCATGATGTAATTTGGGCATATTTTTACTTTTTCTAGAATATTCATTCACTAAAAGGTGAAATGTGAATGAATGAATTAGTTTCCTACCATATAGAGGCAAGTTGTTTGATTGCCTAGATTTCAGTTCCTAGTTTAGAATTGGTTGAAACAGCTCCTAGAAGGATGAGCTCGACCCATAGAGGCATGGGAAGGAGTTAGGATTGTCTATATTATGTACTTTCTCAGTCATTTTTAGGGTGGGACTCTTAGGAATAGTTTGGCACCTCATTGTATATTCATTTCAACATTTTTGGCAAAGGAAAGACCAGGGTTTTGCAGCACTTGTTGGGATCCTTGTGGCTCTGAGTTTTGATGGTGTTTTCCTCCATGTAATTTTAAGTTCATTAATATTCTATGTATTCCATTTCCATTCTCTTTGCTTCTGAAATTAAACAAATGAGTGACTAAGGTAGAATTCATTAGTTTGCGGGTACTCTTATGTAAGCTTTTGTTTAGTTTTATATGTTTTCATATGTTTGAAGAGGATCATGCGACCTCACCTCTTCGACTCCTCGATGATCTTTCTCCATTCATTCAATCTAAGACATCAAAGCCATTGGCTTCCTTGCTGACTTGAACTGCACCAAGGTGGCCTCATCCCCAAGCCCCAAGAATTCCCTTTCCCTTTTCCAACAAAAACCCTAAAAATAAAATCAAATTCCTTTATTCATATACCTAGCCTAAAATCATATTCATTTCAAGTCATCTTAGACCCTTGCTGATTACTTATCAACGAGATTGACTTGGAGAGAGCCCTCCTATGTGGTAGGGCTAGCTGCGATGAGCGTGGTATGATGTTGGTAGTCCCCTTCCTTGACTTTGGTGGTGTGACTAACATAGTGGCGACCATGTTTGAGAAGAAAATGGTTTTCTTGTTAGTTGTTTGGGTTTCAAAATGTTATACAAATATCACTCATTATCATACATTTTTCACCTATGCTTCCATTATACACTCATTATTCACCACCATGTCACTTCATTTTCCCTATTTTTCACCATTAATGGGTCTCATTTATATTTTCCAAATATTATTTATTTTTAAGCATTTTTAAGAGAAATTCTTGATTAAATATTAGAAAATAATATATTTTACTTTATATATGGAAAGTGGATTGTTTTTGTGACATGTGTAGGTGCCAAGGAAGCTTCCAAGACACCTTTATGTGGCCTTGGATGATCAAATTCGAATTTGAGAAGATAAACCTCATGGAGAAGATTATGATCTCATGGAGAAGATCAAGGACAAAAGGGGTTATGTGTCTAGATGGTTGAGAGATGTATGGAACTAAAGAGAGATTAGTGGATGATAATTATGAGTTTGTTACTCATCCCATTGTATAAATAGGAGTACAATCTCCTCCATTTGTAATCTTGAAGTTTTGTAATCTTAGAATTTTGGAGTATGTAATCTTAGAAGCTTAGAGTTGGTTTGTAATGGAGATTTTGAAATAAAGGATCATACTTCAATTTTTCTTCTACATCTGAGTCTCCATTGAAGTGGTGTGCTTGTGGAGTTATGGAGGGCCCCCATGGCCTCACTTGCATGCTTATTTGTTTATTTTAGGTATAAATTAATTTATGTTTTTGTTTGATTTCAGCTTTTAAATTTTGTTAAATGTTCTAATATTGGAAGGATCTTATTTGAAAGTGTTTTTGTAAGAGAACCATAAGATCTCAGACAATTATTAGATCTAGGTTTATTTCATTTCAGCTTTTAATTTCTTATTAGATGTTCTAATGTTGGAAGAGATCTTGTAGAATATGTTCTTGTAAGAGAACCATAGATCTCAAACAATTGTTAGATATAGGTTTGATTAGTTATTGAAAGAGATATTAATGAATATGTTCTTGTAAGGGGACTTTAAGATCTTGGACAAATTAGGAATCTTTCTAGATCTATATATTTTAGATAAGCACTTCTAAGTTTACCTTCCCGGGTTGACATTAAATTAAACTCTAATTGACATCATCAATTAGAACCAAACATTGGTGTTATTTGTTTTATAAGCTACAGACGGAGCTTGAAGTTATGCCAGGTAGCCTTCGAAACGCTCTTGCTTTGCATTAGCGAAAGTAGATAAACGCTGCTTCAGTCAATCTCCGGTCTAGCTTGTGAACGTGACACTTGACTTGTGGATTGTCTTGCCCCAGTACATGTATCAAGTTCAGATCTGATTGTTGATGGTGGACAATGATCAGACATAAGAAGGCTGAAATCATTCACCTGGTGACTCCAACTCAATGTAGAGACTCCACTGGAGGACTAACTCTTTCTCTGAGAAAATGGAAGGATCTTACACAAAGTTCAGGTATCCAAAGTGGAATGGTATTCAGGATCTAGTCTGCTTTCTTGCAAATTACTTCTTTGTTGTTCTTGAAGCTGTCCTGAATTTTTTTCAGAATTTGTTGTATGATAAAGGTGATCAAAATCTTCACTCGACCCATTCAAAAAGTGTAAATACTAAGTTTCCCTTTGATCCTAGCCTCCTTACTTTTCCCACATCTTATGATGACTCTCTTCAGAGTGATGAGCCTAAAGAAAACAAAACTGATCCCGTAGCTCTTGTATATACTCCTACACCTTTTATAGTCCCAGATAGGTATAAACCTCTTGTTTTACCTTCTGTTCTTCATGCTTTCCCTAAAAATTATGACCTATATCTACCAAGATTTGACGGTGAATGTAACAATGTCAATGTTGAGCAACATGTGCAGAATATTGAGACTTTTCTAGACCTTTTTGAAGTTGATGAAGAAGATGTTAGTATTAGACTTTTTGCTCTTTCTTTTCAAGGCCAAGTGAAGAGTTGGTTCAAAGCCCTGCCTGATGCGAGCATCTCAGATTTCCAGCAGTTCGTCGAAGTTTTCCTTGACAGGTGGGTGATCGGACAGAATCCTTTCCTTATTATAGAAGAGTATAACCAGCTGAAAAGACTGCCAGGGGAGACAGTACAACAATTTTCTGCCAGATTTAACCAAGTATATTTTTCGATGCCAGCTGATATAAGACCTTCTCCTAGATCTACTCTCTTGCACTACCCGGGTGCCTTTGATCCGGAAATGGAGTTTCAGCTGAGAGAAAAGAATATTGCAACACTTCACGAGATGCAGAACAAGGCAGTGAATGTAGAGGCTCATTTGCTGATCTTGAGGGCAAGGTTGAAGGAAGAAGAGATGAAAAACATAGATCCGGAGAAATCGACATCTTTAGAGGTAAATCTTGACATGTTGGTAAGTGCAGTAGAAGAGATGATACAAAAGAAAACCACAAAGAATGAGTATAATGTTGAAGCCCATGGCTCGCTGATTGAGGAAGAACCTGTTGCTGATCCAAAACATTTTGTTTCTTATCCCAGTTGTCATAGTGATTGCTTTATAGATCATCTTGAAGAAGAGAGAGCTGTTGATATGACATGTATGCTTGATGATGTGTTGTATACTGATGATTTCCCTCAGTTTGATCAGTATGATGATGATTATGTTCTCCAAACAGAAGCTAATCTTGCAGACGAATCAGCAGCTAGTTTGTGCAAGGAGGAAGTTCACTTTCAGCAGCTTGAGTACAGTGATCAACCGATGCATATCAGCTATGACAATGATGAGGAAAGTGCAGCAAATTTTGAAGTAAGTGAAGGATCTTTGCCTTTTTGTTTTGATTCATTTCAGTTCATCAGAGACAACTACCATGCAATCAGAAATCAAATGTCAACAAGTCTTGATCTGGACCATCTTGAGTGCAATGAAAACCTTGTTCAAGACTTCTCATATTAAGATTTTCAGCCCTCGAAAGCCATTGATTTTCAAGTTGCAGATGAGGACATGGAAGCTGGTACATGTGATCAAATGATACAAGGTGACTCCGTACCATTCTGTTTTGAATCATTTCAGTTTTTGAAGGGTAAATTGCATGGTAAATCTTCAAATGAGCAGCCTGTAAGAAATCAACAATCTCTCAGTGTTAATGTTGAGGATGAGACAGATAACGAAATTCTTGAGCAGCCTGTAGCATCAGATTTGCAGCCACCAAATGAAATTGAAGGTCAGATTACAGATGAAGTTGTGGAAGCTGAAATACATGATTTAATGATGCAAGAGGATTTTGTACCCTTTTGTTTCGAAGCATTTCAGTTTATAAGGCAGAATCTTCGTAATATCTCTTAAGAAAAAGATGAACAGCCAGTAGGATGTCAGACAGTTTCAATGGATACATCACAACAGTCTTCTCAAATTTTTGATGATCCTATTGCTCGTGTGTTGGATGATGTTTGATGTAAAAGTTCTTCTCCATTAGCTAACCATGTGCCAGGAAAGAATGTTGATAATAATCTTATTCAAAAGTCGCCTTCATTGTCTTGTTTAACAGATTTTTCATTACAAAGCCTATATCAAGATTTGCAGTCATATGAGGAGATTGATAAAGGAGACTTTTGTTCTGTTTGGAATCAGCTCCAAAGTTTGGTTATTCACAAAATTCAGGATCCTTTTGACAGCTTGCCGCAGTCACCAAAGAAAGCCAGCACAGATGTGAGGAAAATCTTAATATCCAGCTATGAAGATTACCTGGACCAGAGCAGTAATGTGTTAATGGAAATCAATAGCTATGTTTATGAAGATCCTTTCGCAGTATTCTTGAAGTCATCCAGTCAATTCATGCTTTGCAAGTTTATCAGCAGTCAACTTGATTCCAAGTTTCCATGGGAGTTGCCTTTCGATTCTTCCCTTTTCCTGTGCATCAGAAAGCATTTGGGAAGAAATCAAATAGCAGCCAGGATGCTTACATGGTTGCATTAGCTGTTCCATTTCACTTGATCGGGTGGTGTAAAGAACAATTAGAGTAGGTTTGATGAATAAGCTCCATTATGAGCATCTTTCCAGTTTGTGAGTTATGTTTCAGTCATGTTTGGTTTTATTTATGGTTTTCAATTTTAGCCTTGAGTCAGTCTGCATAATGTCGGTTTTCATGTTTTGACTCCATTGCCCAATGGATAAAGGCACTGTCTGCTTTCCTAAGATCTGTAGTTCTTGGCACCTCCAAGGAGCTACCATCCCCATTGGAGCCAATGTTAGAGTCGGTCTTGACATCCCTTCGTCAAAGATCAAAACTCTTTGTTGCATTTCAATTTTAGGTGTCCCATTCGGTTCGATCATTTGCATTCATTCAGTTCGATCATTTTGCATTCCATTAAGGGGCATGTTCCGGTCTTGACGGAAGGGGTTTTGTCACTCATACCCCTCGTGCCTTTGTGCACATTTACAGCTTAGGTATGTTTATCAAGTTCATCAAAGTCAATTTTACAATCATTCGTGTAGGAAACTTGTTTCGTCCCTTGGTCATAAAGAGTCATTTTAAGGTTTTAGGTCTTTTTTTTTTTTTTTAGGTCTAGGGTTTAGTTGATTTAGTCCTCAAAATGACTAATAATACCAGGCTAGAGGGAGGTTCAAAATAAGTTTTCATTTCAAATATTTCATTGGCATATTGCTTGATCGTGAATTTTCTTCAAAACTCTGTTTTGAAGAAAATTATCATTTTGTCCATTATAATAAATGCCATGTATATTTTAAAGGTTTTTTAGTCATGAAGTGTTCAGGCGCAGCCCTGGTCACCTTTTCTGAAATTCCAGCCATCTATTCCTACAAAGCAGACAAAGAAGTTCATCATCAATCCAAAAATCATAAAGGAAGAAAAACAGAGTTAGAGTGAAGTGTCAAAGGTTTCAAACATTGCAAAAGTGGGTGTGCCCAAATCAAAAATCAAAATCCCTGTCATAAGAGATATGTTTGTGTTCCAATAATCCAATTACACACCAAGAGACATCAGTGAAATCAAGACAAATCATGGAGGAGTAAAGAAATCATGTTGAAGGCAGAAAATGTGTTGCAGTTGCAGAGTGCGGCGCATAGAAGGGTGGTCGCGGCGCACCGGGCACGCACGTCGCATAGGGCCACTTTTCACAGTGTAAAATTACACTGGCGCGGCGCACATGGCGCGCACGGCGCGTTGGGTTTGGTGCGCGGCGCACAGGGCCGAAAAGTGGAATTTTCATCATTTCTCCATGAAATTGCAAAACAATTTCGCCTCCCTTGTTCCAAGTAGGTTTTTGATGACTTTGAAATTGAAATTAGTTTGTGTTTGGTGTGGGTTCAAGATTGGTTATAATATTTTGATTGGGGGAATTATAAACCCTATTGCCAATTAGTTCAAGACTCATTCCCCATCTGTGGTCCTTTTTCCTCCTCACTGTCACAATATCATTAATATCCCTCTCCTAATATCCCTCTACTATTCCCTTATAATCCCATTTATCATTGCATTCCCTTTTCACTATCCCAAAATCATTTCATTCCCTATCCTTATCCCTTTTCCTATATTATTTATAAAATTCCTAAATCCAAAATCCCCAAACAGTCAAGGGACTGTTGGCATACCTTAATTTCACTTAACAAACTCCACTTTTCCCCATTGTTCCATATTCCTCACAGTCCCTCGTTTCCCTTTGGCACACATTTGGCACTTGGATACAAAGACACCAAGTCCTAATTTCTCATTTTCAACGAACCAAACATACACTTTTCATACAAATTGCAGCACCATGGAGGTGGACACAGATTCGTCATATGACCAAGATAGTGACTTTACAACTGAAACTGCATGCACTAGGAGGACACTAAACGTCGAAAAAGGGAGGATAGACTCCGAATCTTGGCCGAAGCTTCTTTGGCTGAGCATGATACTTGATGAGGCACCTTTAGTCCAAATTTCAAGGAATTTGGAGAAAATTTTGTCAATTTTGAATTTTTGGTCACAGAACAGGTTTTCCTGCCCTACGCGTAGCGCCACCTTGTGCGCGCTTACGTTTGAGAGATATTCTGGAGGAAAACTTGATATTTTTGGATTTTTTATGAAAATTTATGCATGCTCAGGAATGGCCGAAGAATTTCATCAAGTTCTGGGTGGCGTAAAGGGTCAAAAACACCTTGAAAATGGCCTTTCTGCCACCTTTTACACACACAGTAAAAAGTATTGGGAGATTGAATTTTTGGAGGGGCAAATGACATCCAAATCCAAAACTTCTACTTGGGTTGGAAAGAGGACAGGTAGGGCTTTCCAACGAGCTATCATGAGCTCAATTTGGACTTCAATAAGTGCCCAAAAATCATCTCCAAAGTTGTGCTATGCATACAAATTTTGAGCGCGACACATAGAAAAATTTGGCTTCATTTTCACTCTTCAGCTCAGAATTTCGCCCAGTTTTGACTAGTTTCACTTTTTCATGTAACTCTTGATCTATCTTGATGTAATTTCTTGACCATGATGTAATTTGGGCATATTTTTACTTTTTCTAGAATATTCATTCACTAAAAGGTGAAATGTGAATGAATGAATTAGTTTCCTACCATATAGAGGCAAGTTGTTTGATTGCCTAGATTTCAGTTCCTAGTTTAGAATTGGTTGAAACAGCTCCTAGAAGGATGAGCTCGACCCATAGAGGCATGGGAAGGAGTTAGGATTGTCTATATTATGTACTTTCTCAGTCATTTTTAGGGTGGGACTCTTAGGAATAGTTTGGCACCTCATTGTATATTCATTTCAACATTTTTGGCAAAGGAAAGACCAGGGTTTTGCAGCACTTGTTGGGATCCTTGTGGCTCTGAGTTTTGATGGTGTTTTCCTCCATGTAATTTTAAGTTCATTAATATTCTATGTATTCCATTTCCATTCTCTTTGCTTCTGAAATTAAACAAATGAGTGACTAAGGTAGAATTCATTAGCCTGCCAGTGCTCCGCCTTAAGCTTTGTTTAGTTTTATATGTTTTCATCTCTGCTTGAACAATGCACGTGTCGCCTCTTTTTGCCCTCTTCTTACCAAGAAGCTCTTTCATCCATTCATTCAAGCTATGGCATCAAAGTCTAAAGTCATTGCTTTCCTTGCCCCAACTTGAACTCTCGTAAGAATTTGGCCTCTTTCCCAAGCCCAAAATCGCCTTTCCCTTTTCCAAAAAAAAAACCCCAAAATCAAATCAAATTCCTTTATTCATATACCTAGCCTAAAATTAGTATTCATTTCAAGTCATCTCAGACCCTAATGATTATTTTTACTGAGTTTGATCCGGATAGAGCCCTCTCCTGTTCTGGTAGGGCTAGCTACCAGACTGAGCGTGGTTTGGTGTTATCCTGAACTCTACCTTCCTTTAGCTTGAGGTGGATTTAGGCAATAACACGAGGGTTCATTGGATTGATCGTTCACCACATTGATCAGTTAAGACAACTTTTACTACGCCATGGGGCACTTTCATGTATATGAAAATGCCTTTTGGTCTAATGAATGCTGGAGCAGCCTTTCAGAGAGCCATGAACATAGCATTCTCGGAAGAACTGGGTTTCTTCATCATTATCTATCTTGATGATGTAACTGTGTTTTCAAAAATATATGAAGAGCATTTAGAACATTTAAGAAAAGTTTTTAAGAAATGTAGAAAGTTTGGGATATCTTTAAACCCTAAGAAGAAACTATTTGGTCTCCAAGAAGGTAAAATTCTTGGGCACATTATTTCGGAAGAGGGTATAAAGATAGATCAAAAGAGGATTGAGGCCATATTGCAAATCTCTCATCCTCGAAACATTAAAGAGTTGCAATATTTCATCGAAAAGATTAACTTTTTGAGAAGGTTCATCCCCAAATTGGTTGAGCTCCTTAGGAATATCACAAACATGTTAAAGAAGGAGAAAGTGGTAAAATGGACCTTGGAAGCAAAGAATTCCTTTGAACTGGTGAAACAAGCATTAACCAAAACACCGGTTCTTATAAGTCCTGATTTTTCAAAAGATTTTTATATTTTTTCATTTGCATCAGAACATACCATAGCTGTTGTCCTTCTACAAAAAAATCCTGAGCATAAGCTGACCTATTGCATTCTAGTTCTTTAGCGAGGCATTGAGGGATGCCCCCTTTGAAGTATAACATAATGGAAAAGCAAGCTTTTGTTTGGTTAAAGCTTTGAAAGACTTGAGTATACAACCTCCACTCATCATTTCCTTCATCCAAAACTTAGTTGTTAAAGACATTATAACACGGGACCCAGAGATGGTAAGAAGCGAGTGGATTGTTATTCTTGAATATGATTTAGAGATAAAACCCACTAAAGTCATCAAAGGCCAAGGTCTAGCTAGATTGATGGCTGAATCCAATTTTGAAGTTCTTGATATTAATATGATTGATGCTTTGGACGACCAAGAAGGATTCTCAACTCCTATTGTTGAAGACCATTTTATGAATTCCTCTTGGTATGCTGATATTGTATATGTTTTGCTTAATATGAATACACCTCCGGGTTTATCAAAAACAAAGGCAAGGTTTTCGAAGCTAAAAGCAGTAAACTATTACATTATAGATAGATGTCTTTATTGGAAAAATGCAAGTGGTCTATTGCTTAAATGTTTGCCTGAGTTTGATGCAGAGAAGGTTAAGCTGGAGTTCCATGAAGGAGAGTGTGGAGGTCATTTATACTGGAAGTCAACAGCCAACAAAATTCTGAGGGCTGGTTTCTATTTGCCTACTCTTTTTCCTGATATACAAAAGATGATCATTGCTTGCCATAAATGCCAATTGTTTGAGGGCAAAAGAAAACTGCTATCCCTGCCTCTGCATCCAATCACTATTAAAGCCCCTTTTCAATAGTGGAGACTTGACTTCATAGGAGAATCCATCCCCCATCTTCTGCCCATCATAGGTGGATTCTCACTGCCACAGACTATTTCACTAAGTGGATAGAAGCCATACCTTGTAGGCAGGCCAATGATTAAGTTATTATAAAATTCATGGAGACTAACATTCTCTCCAGATTTGGCTATCCTACTAAGATTATCACTGATAATGCAACAGAATTTGGATCAAAGAAAATGGTTGAGTTCTGTCATAGATATCACATAACATTGGGGCATTCCACGGCCTATTACCCTCAAGGTAATGGACTTGCAAAATCCTCAAACAAAAGCTTAGTTAACATAATCAAGAAACTTTTGGAGGACAATAAGAAGTCTTGGCACACAAAGCTGGTTCATGCACTTTGGGCTGACAGATTGACTTTGAAGAAATCTATTGGTATGTCACCTTTCCTGCTTGTGTATGGTACTGATGCAATTTTTCCAAACAGCCTTGGGATACCAGTTATGAAGTTGATTCAAGAGTTACAAACTAAAGAAAATTACATGATCAGAAGAATGAACCAGACCATTCATCTTCAGCAAACCAGAGAGGAAGTGTATAACCAAGCATTGCAGAAGCAGGATAGCATTAAAAATATGTTTGACAGAAGAACAAAGGCCAGCAATTTCAAGATTGGGGACAAAGTTTTGAAGTGGGATTCAAGAAGGGAAGATAAGGGCAAGCATGGAAAATTTGACAACTTATGGCTTGGCCCTTACTCTATTCACTCATCTGCTGGTAACAATGCATTTTTCTTGCAGGAGTTGAATGGAGCAGAACTGTTTGGGGGTCCTGTCAATGGCAGGATGTTTAAGCATCACTTCTCTTGATCCATGTTATGTTCCAAAATCCTCTTTATCTTTTTTCCACTATAAATATTTCATCCACCATTGCATTCAAAGTTGTAAAAATCAAAAATACAAAAAACAATGAAAAGAAAGAAAAGAGGGCAGATTATGAAAACAATAAAGGTACAACCCCATACCAAAAAGAGAAACAAATCTGAAAGTGTGCAAGCTTAAATGCGACTCCTACAAAACAAACTTCTAGTTAGTCAAATAGCCTAATCTTGACTAATTAGCTTTTGAATTTACTGCTAATAGGATAGTGAAATTGATTTTCCAAACTGTTTAATCTTGGTTTATCAGTAGGTAGATTAGGATAGAAATGAAAGGTTCAAACATGTTCAAAACCTGAACCCAAGTTTCCAAGCAAGAGATGACTCAAATCTGTTTTATTTTCTGAGTCAAGAGGTGTAAATCTGGTTCTAATCAGCTCAAAATCTGAACCAGAAAACAAAGTAGGAATAGCTCAAACAAAAGTCAGAACATAGCTGTTAAAAAGATGAAGGAAGAGTTTTCAATTTTCAGATCTTAAGCCTTCCATTTTGATTTAATTTTCTGTAAAATAAATGTCTATGTGCAGCTTGTCTTTATGCCATGGACTAGCATCAAGTTAGACTGTTCAATCCTGACTTGAATGCTTTTCAATTTATGTTGTAGAATTTAGCGAATGAAAGTCTGTTGGATAGTTTAATCCCAACAGACAGTAGATTAGGTAGAGAAGCATCTGAACTCAACTGTTTAATCTAAGTTCAAAGAGAAATAAGGAGTAGAATTAGATTAGTTTTATGCTTTCAAAAGAATAAAATTTTGTGAAAAGAGTTTTCCAATCCAAGTGCACTTTGATGAAGGAAAAAAAAATGTTAGATTAGTAGGATTGGGTACGTAGAAAGTTGTATTGATGAAGTCCATTATTCTTCATGACTGCGATTATGTTTTCAGAGCAAAGCAAGATCATCTAGCAAAAGAAGAGCAATACAATAGATGAGGCACAGGTCAGCATCCCAGAGAATATAATGGATGAGGCACAGGTCAGCCTCCCAGAGAATCCAAGTCTGAAGTTCTTGATGCCTTCAATAAGGCACCATCCCCAAGTGGAGCCACTGTTAGCCACCTGTGAAATCTGATTATCCCAAAAGGTGGCTAAATCTATTTTGAGCCTTCAAGGAAGAATTTTTCTTACTAAAAAATGTTGGCTCTTGAAGACTTTTGAAGGCCTCATGCCTCTGTCCAAACCTTCACCGCTGTTACCATCTTGAAAACTCTGAAATCTTGCTGATTCCCAAAAAGAGTACTGCTGCAAGCACCATTTTCCCCTTCTTCCTCTTCAAAAACTAACATCTTTTTCTAACCCTCCATTTCCCATGAAAACCCCTCATTTTTAAGTTTCTCCCCTTTCCACTTCATAAAAACCCTTGATAAGGTTTTAAGACCCTCTCTCAACCTTATCGAAAGCCTCAAATCCCTTTCAAAATCCTTGAAAAACCCTTAAAAGGCATATTTTCTATGTATGGGACTTAAGCCCCCTTCGGCTAAAGTCTCTAACCCTTTTCATCCATGCGCCTTGGCGCCAGAACCAGGCGCTGAGTCAGTAAGGCATTTATCCGTTTTTAAACAATTACTCCGCCCCAAAAATATTAAAAAAACTTTGTTATTTGCAAATTCCGGGTTTTATTTTATTTTGTAAAGTTTTCCGCCGTACGATCTTCCACTAAATCTCCACCGTCAATCTAAATCCATAGATCGGACGGTGCGGAGTCTGTCTACCCGGTGGTCCCTGCCAGCTGTTCCCCCACTCCAGAAACCGCGTGGTATCCATCACACCGCCTTTGGGGCAAGGGCGGTTTTTTCTCGATCGCTAGCGATTCCACACACTGCTCGACACGTGTCCTGGGCACTGTTCCGAAAACCGTCGTCCATCGCGCATTAAAGTTCGGACGTGGACACGCAGCGATATTCACGTCCACCGTCCGATCTGGAGCCGATCATCGGACGACGATTGCTCGTCGAAGATGCACGCGCGATAACCGGGCTACCGTGCAGCGGCAACAACATCTCCGCCTTCAATCTGATCTGCAGATTGACGGTCCAAAATTCATTGCCCAGATTCCCTCCATTTGACTTTCAAATTCCGCTCCCCACTGTCGATCTCTGCGCGATCGACGGCTCAGATTCATTCTCCTTTTCTGCCTCCTCGTTCAATCTCAACCGTCGATCTTTGCGCGATCGATGGCTCGGATTTAATCTTTTTTCCGCTCGTTCTACGATCTCTCCCGATCAATCCTGACCGTTGGATGATGCCATCCAATGGCCACTCTTCCCCCACACATCCTCTGCAGCAATAAACCTATATATGCAGGATTTTATAATTGTTTTTCGTATTTTGCAGGGTTTCAATGGTTTTTTTCACTATAACCGAAGAAAATTCAGAATTGGAGGGCGACGATCCTCCCGCCTCTGATCCATCAGTGAAAATCGTACGCAAGTTCCAAATTCATGTTTCATCGGTGCTTTATCAAAACATTAATGCTTTATAAACCCTCTGCAACCCTGCACACCAGCAAGAAAGCCATGAATTGAGCGCAGTCAAAGAGTATCAGTGCCGAAGACCAAAATGTATCAGAACAGAGGATTAAAGGATAGACTTGTGGGGATTACATCTAAGATGCTTATCAAAAGCCTAATCCCCAAGAAAAACACAGTTTAAAGAGAATTTGAAGTTTTTTACCAAGGGGAAACCCTCCACTGCCACAAATTGAGGCAAATTGATCCCTCTGGCTACCACTGCGCCACCTGTACCTCGAAGCATTCAATCAGAGGCCGAAGTTAGTGATCAAATAAAAATATTCACCTTAGCGAAGCCAGAGAGTTACTTCTGCAGGGACGATTAATGCAAATAATGTCTGCAAATTAACCCCGACATCACTACATCACACGAGCCTCAAAAAGTCAACAAAAGCTCCCATAGAGCTTAATCTTTATGTAAAAATATTTAATACGGATGATATGTATGTAATTTTTTCATTAAGCCCCTCAAAGGCAGAAACCATTTAATACATATTAATTGTAATTGAGATCTTTTATCGGATCTAACCTCCTCATCCTTCTATATATGCCTTCAAAAGATGAGTGAGGGTTGGTTGTAGAACTTTTATTCTTACGCGAGCTTAAACTTACATTTCGTACACATAGTGTTCACTGGCTCTTGGAGCTCTGTTGGTGATAGATAGGTTAGGCTGAGATGTGTAGATGGTTGCTAAACTAAAGCACTGGACTTAAAGCTGTAACTGGTTTGCAGCATCAATACAAGCTGATTTATGGGATCCTGGTCTATGTTGACGGTGATGTTTCTCTAATTGTAACTTGTTATTTTGTTTCTATTTTCACTGTGTTCCATATTCTCTTATAAAGAACAGCATGCATAGAGCTAGGAACTACTGTACATCAATAACCTTCTCTGACTCAAAATATTTATGCAGTTAAATAAACAAACCCTTGGCCTTCATAACCCAACCCTAATATTATAACTTCAAACTTCAAAGACAAATCCATCTTTGTACATGTTGGAGATCCCTCTTGGATTCGGAGGCTGAATCCTGAGAATCCCAAGTTGGTTGAAACGACCTTGTACATTTAGTCTTACCACTGCGCTAAGTCTGATTCCTAATAGTCGTCATCGAATGGTTAAAAAATTTGTTCCTGATGAGCTTTTATCTGATTGGTTTATTAAGTCCTTGTTTCCATCCATCACTGAGGATGTGGCCAAAGGTGGTGTTGTGACTGAAGTGAAAGTCATTTCTCATGCCCAATATTTGGATATGATTGACACTCAGTTTGGCACACTCTATGAAAATATTCCAAGCACGCTGTGATCAAATTTTACTGTTCCTCCTGCTCCATCTGGTTAGGACATTCATGCCGATGATGGTGTGATTGGTTCTACTAGCGCTCCGGTAGCAAGTCGATTACCTGGTCTTAAACTTGCTATTTCAAATCAAAACCCTACTACATCTGATCCCGCGTCTTCTTCTAAAATCCATTATGTGTAATCTAACAAAGGAAAAAGTGATAAGAAACCAAGAAATAGGAATAAGGGGAAAGACAAGAAGAAATAAAATTCACCCCCGCAGGAAAAATCATCTAATTCATCTGGTTCTTTTCAAAAACCTCGTTACCCTTTCTTGATATGTAATGAGGATCATTTTACGCGATATTTTCCTCACCGCTCAGAAATCCCAAATCTTCTTAGGACTTCTACTGCATCTTCAATGTTGACAAATCCTTTTCCATACCTAAAAACACATTTGGTTGCGACGGATCCTGCTTCTAGTTCGCAAGTGCTTATGCTATCCATTACGAAGCCAAAACTGATGTTTTGATGTCGACACGAAGTAAATATTATAGTAATCTATTGTTGTCGTCCAATGGTCAAGCTACAAATCAACCTACCACTTCGACTTCGATGTCATCTGACTCAGCTCTACCGCCTATCCTTCTAGAGTTAACAATAAAACCATCAAAGGGAGTAGTTCAAAAATCGACATTCAACCCTCAAGCTCGTGCAGCTCAAAATTATAATATAGTAGAATATTTAGCTCAGTCACCTTCTGCTATGTCAACGCTTGAGGTACTTTAGAATTGTCCCTCCTAGAAGAAGGCTTTGTCATACGTGATTGGTGGAATTGATCCGACAGATTAAAATATTGTAGTCTTTAATCACACGACCTATGTGCCAAAATTATCAGTATATTTAGAATTTTTTATTCAAGTACATTTCCTAAATCGCCTCATTCATCGCACTATCATTGATGAAGGTGAATCTACTTGTATCATGTCAATGAGTTACTGAAAGTCACTTGGTTCGCCGACTTTGTCATAATCACCTATGACGTTGAAAGCTTTTGACAGTCGTACATATAAGACTTGTGGAATTATTAATAACCTGCAAGTAGAACTAGGGGGAAAATTAGTTACTGTTGAAGTTGAGGTCGTTGATTAACCCCTCAACTAAAAAATATTACTTGGAAGACCATGGGTTTATGCTATGGCTACGATAGTAGCTACCTATTTTCGTATGATTATCTTCCCCCATAAAGGAAGTATCACAACCAATGATCGACTCTTGTTCTTCTCCTCTGGTTCCCAGGCAACTGGAAGCGTTCCGTTAGTTCACGGACCCCCACCTTCTCTTCAGAACATTAGTGTAGGAATCTTTAAGGATCCTTCCATAATGGGCACCTTTTCGTTACCGTCGCCTACAACATCGGTGAAAATCACACATATAGAGACTTGCAACATGATATATTCCACTTAATCTGACTTAAGAAAGATACCCAATGATTATGAAGTATCTAAGTTGGCCAAAATCATGCCGCTAAGTCCAATTGAGACAACACAACAATCAATTTTCTTGGCTTATGCAACAAATCCAAATCCATTTTTGCCAACCATTTGGATTGATTTTTCCTTGGATTTTGGTACTTCTTCTGATCCATTTTCACGGGTATTCTTGATTGATTATAGCATTATGGAATCCATGATTCCAGAAGAAGAACCATAGGAATATTCGCATCAATGATCCCATCTTCCAGATTATTGGTGAGCCCTGGTATTGCACCAAGAGTGATGCAACTCCCAGGGGCTACCCTACTTTACTTTATCAACCCAGGGTTCGTACAAACTTGGAGGTGATAGTGCTATATACACAACATATTCATTATGTTCATGTCATCATATTCTTCTTTAAGAAAGTGTGATATTTCTTAAACTATGTTAAAAAATGAAAAGTAAATTGCTGGAAGGAAATGACAGAAAGGAAACTAAATTAATTTGCAGAAAGGAAATGACATAAATGAAACTAATTTAATGTGCAAAAGGGAAATGACAGAAAGAAACTAAATTAAATTTCTGAAACTAAATGGCAGGAATGAAACCAAAATAAATTGCTGAAAGGAAACTAATTTACACCACACTAACCTTGGAAAATCCGCTAAACACACTCTACTTATCTTATGCTCTATCTACCATGCTTTTATCCATGCAGCTAAGCTATCCAGGACTTAATTCTAATTGAAGAAGTGTTGATTTGCAGCTTGGAGAAGAAAGGGGTAAAGGTGCTAATGGAGGGAAAAACAATTGAAACCAAGCTTAGAAGAGGAAAGAGTGGGTTTAAACCTTATTAAAGATTTATTATAGTGAAAAAAGGCTTTGGAGTAGAATAATTTAAATAGTGATGGTGGAGTTCTGATGGTGAGTGATCGTAATCTACGTTTGGAGCAGTAAAGGTTAATAGGAACAAAATAAAAAGTGTGATTTGCGATGTGCAATGAGGCAGATGATGTTGCAGTGGGACCGATAGCAGAGTATGGGGCGATATCGAAATTGGGGGACAGGAGCATTAAGTGTTAAAGGAAAAAAAAAAAGTGTGATTTGTGAAGAGTGATGGGGCAAAAACTGTGATTTGCGATTTGCGATGTGGTAAAAGTTGTGAAGTGCGAAATGCGATATCGCAGTTCGAAATATCGCAAAGGTTGAGGGGTAGCGGAAGTGTTGCCCAGGAAAGGTTGTGAAGTAAGAAATGTGCTGGGTGACATGGCAGTGGGATCAACGGCAGAGTATGGAGGATATCATAATCAGCATCAGGAGTGGTAAGTCTTAAAAGAAAAAGGAAAATGATGCAAAGTGCGAATTGAAAAATGCGATATCACAATCGCAATATTGCAAAGTTGGAGGGATAGCGGAAATGTTGTTTAGGAGAATTTTTCGAAGTGCCAAGTGTGATGGGTGATGTGGTGATGGGACTAGCGGTGGAGTGCGATGACAGTATTGCAATCGGCGAAAAGGAGTGGTAAGTCTTAAAGAAAAAGGGAAAACGATGCGAAGTGTGATGTGCGATGCGGTGAAGTTATCGCAATCGGCGAAAAGGAGCAGTAAGTCTTTAAGAAAAAGGGAAAATGATGCGAAGTGTGATGTGTGATGCAACAGAGTTATCGCAATCGGAAAAAAGGAGAGGTAAGTCTTAAAGAAAAAGGGAAAATGATGCGAAGTGTGAAATGTGATAGCGGGAATTTCGAGGAGGAAAGGCGGAGTGCAATAGCAATAGTTTCAAGCATTTTTCATTAAAAAGGGTAGGGCAATCTTGACCAATAAGAACAAAGGAATAAGGTAGGCTGTATATTTTAAGTTTTTTGAGGGATAAAAAGTGGGTGTAGTAGTTAGAATAACTGGAAAAGAAGAGGGAATGGAGGGCATGAAAGAAATGCTCAGATTGTGGAGATAGAGATGGAGGATGAAGCGGGGAGGTGCCATGGAGCTGTTCTGGGGTTTTAGAAATAATTCCTGCGATCAACCTGCTAAATTATGTGCAAAAAAATGAAAAAATGCATAAAAATACAGTGCAAAGGAAGATTGGAAAATGGTAACTCTATTCTATTTTTAGTCTCAGAAACAGTGAACATAAATCATTTTTTGGGTCTACGGGAAGGTTCACCCTCCTCAAGCTCTATTGACAGAGATGAGAAGGGGGTTTTGATCCAGATTTTTTTTTCTCCTCTATTTTATTACTCACAAGAAAATGAACTAAATCAGCACACTGGAAGCAAAACTAAACAACAATTTGAAACATGAACAAAATTATCAGAAGCAGAACTAATGAAATGAAAAAAAGCATAGAGAAAATACAACAGAGAGGCTGAGGCACATGGATTTGGCCCTAACCCATGAGCCTAGCTCTATGAAACTTAAATCAGTAAAGTGAAATCAGTCTGCTCATTTCATAAAATTATCGCCTCATACATTTTTGAAAGTTTTATCACTGATTAAAATAATAAAAAGCTCAATATATTGCAACAAAGTTTTGAATAGAATCCACACCTTCCTAGCTCTATCTCTACTCTATTTATTCTACAGGGAAGCTACCAACATCTCCCTAGAAAATGGTGATTGAGTCCACTTGACTCCAAGTAAACAAATATTGGGTGCACTCCTCTTTGAGTTGCTTGGTCGCCTCTGGAATTCGAATTGCTGGAGAGAATCCTTGGGGATCCTTTGGCTACCTTTGGAATTTGAATTGCTAGAGATAATATTTGGGATCCTTTGGCTTCCTTTAAGAGTTAAGAAGGGTGGAAAATCCTCTTATAATTTCTCTTTGCTGCCTCCTCCAAGTATTTATGATAAAATCATTATAAAAATGCTAATAATTCATGATTTTTTGCACTCAACCTCATATTAGGCACTCAGAGTATGTTAGCCTTAATCACCACCTATAATAGCATCATAAAACCAAATAATAATAAAAATGCAAGAAAAAGAGATCTAAGAAGGAAAAAAGGTGGCCATTAACCCCTCCAAATATGTCTAATGATGGATCTCCTCATCACCCCCCTATTGAATGGTTGATCATCCTCTGAGAAACTAATCCACCTCGTGCATTTACTTCAAGGTTTTGACACCCCCCTGATTTCCTAAGGAAGAAGTGTTGAAGTTTACCTAAGGGAGTAGAAACCATTATTCTTTTCTGCATTCTGCCATTCTCTATTTTGTGCATCTCTTTCCTTTCATCATTCATCCCCAGCAGCAATGGTGGGCTGAGTTTTAGTCCCAATCATTGGATCTTTTTGGCCTGCATAGCCCTCTTGTATAATGGTGCCCTTTCTAATGCACCCATCACTCTTTCTGGAGTATGCTACTCCTTGTTCTTGAGGCTTTGAGGGAGGATGTTCCATATCCTCTGGCTGTCCATCATGCACTCATCTTCTATTTTCATAGAAACATCATCAAAGTGTTCCATTACCTGTGTTTGAGTCTGAAGGTAGCTTTCAACTAATGCAGGGTCCCTTTCAATCTCTCGATGGTTAAGGATGAATCCTCTTGGGCTGAACAACTTTGGTCTGATATATAAGGGTACTCTATTTATTCTTCCCATGACCCTCCATATCTCTTTCACTCTAGTGTCCTCATTAGTCATCCAAGATGCTAGATCCATTAGCTTCATATCCCCCATTATGGAATTGGGGTCCCAAGTATCCAGATTTTTTAGCACAAGGTTATGCACATAAAAATTTGCCATTTTTTTCTTGATCAACCATGTTTGCTTTCTTCTAGAAATCCATGAATTGCCTACAAACTTGGAAAGGTATTGATCCATAGGAGGCTAGAGTTTGGATTTGAAATATGAGCCATTTCTCCTTGAGGTACATAGCATATGAGTCAGAAGGGAATATGTGCTGAAGGGATTATAAGCATAAGCCTGCCATGGTGGCTACTTGTTGCCCTTTTTGTTGTAATTTCTCCTTCAGTGCTACATTCTATGCCCGTGCCTTCTTCAACTACTCCTTCAGAACTGTTTCTTTGATTCTTTCCTCTTCCCTTGGTGATTCTTTAATGATAATTGGGCTCGCAGGAGGAGTTTGTGGCTCTCTCTGACTTATCCTCTAACTCTTGTCAGATCTGAAATACATAAAGGTTTTCCTTTTTCTCTTTGCGCTCAGAAGAGCTAAGGTGGCAACTACCTCTTTGTCTTGTGGGGATGTGGTGTTGTGATGTGAGTCTTCTTCTTCCTCACTTTCCGCTACCTCTATGACTTCTATTGCCATCTCTTCCATTTTTCCCTGGCCCTTTGTCACTTCCTCTCCTTCTTATGGTTCTTCTTGTTCCTCTTTTGGTTCTTCTTCTTCTTCTTCTTCTCTAAGGTTAGGAGTATAATTATGCCATGTTTGGGTTTCTATAAAATCTTCCCTTGGTCGCTTGCTACTGTGTCTGATATGCAATATACTTTGGAAGCTAGTTCGACTACTGGTGATGTTGTTCTGCTGCTGCTGCTGCTATTGCACGCTGTTCAAATATGCAACCCACTATTGGTATTGCTGTGATGTAGGCTCCCTTCAGTCTCTTTCCCTAAAAAAAATTTTATTCACTAGTTTCGATGAGACGAGATATCTTTTTATTAGATTGCATAACTAATTTTGGAGTGCTTATGTAACTCGACCTCAACTCCAGTTTTTGTTAGAGACTGTTGTTTTATTCTCTCTGTTAATTCATGGTGCACTGCGTGTCCCCCCCCCTCATTCTCCTCTACTCCATTTGATTTAAATTTTTTCTTTTGCATGCCCAGGTGGCGTGACTTTATAGTTCTCCCTAGTCATACTTCATGATGGTGGCCAAGGTAACTGACCATGTTTTTTCCCCTTAAACACTAAGTCTGCAAATTTAATTAATTTTGGCTATTATGGATGCATTGCGAGGGATGAGAAGCTATATCTGAGTTTACATGTTGTTTTGAAGGCATTTGCAGGATATGGAATTTGGAGAAAAGCCTCTTATATGTTGCGTTCTTCCTTATTTTCATGTTTTCTGAGTGAGTAGCTTGCTAAATGAGAAACTCTCTAAGTGAGCCGCTGATATTTCTTGTTGTTTCTTCCCATTGTAGATGTTGCGTGGGGGTGTCCCAGATGCCATGGGTGGCACTCTTGTCTTTCCCGAGGTTAGATTTATCAGATCCTCCTTGCTTTTCTGTACAGTCTGTGAACAAATTTGTTTTTGAAGAAACTTCCTGATGTTTGTAGCAGTTTGTGGCTTGCTTTATTTTGCTACATTGTGCTCAGGAATGGAGGAATATGGTGTTGAATCCTTAGTTAAATTGAGGGGGGGGTGGGGGGGTGAATCAGTTTAAAACATACATGAGACTTTTTAAACTTTTCATCAAGCTTATTTACAACTTAATTTTAGAACCAACTTTAATATGTGAACAGTATTAATATGTTGCAGCAAGTATTAAGTTAATATGACACAAAAATTATTACGAGAGCAACAAACATTAAGTAGATTGGATAGAAAATATCAACACATAGGAAACACACACAGAGACAACAGATATAAGTGGAAACCCATAAAGGGATAAAACCACATCTTATTATTGTTGTGATGCAGCTAGCTCACGCTCCCTCGCACCACTATTTTTTAACATGGCTTCAACCTACGGATGCTCCAAACCTCGATCAAATACAAGCGACATCTATCAAGCTACCGGTGATAGGAAGCTCCATCTTCTCATAACCGGTTCGTATTCCACGGGGAATTCAAAGTGAATAGCCACGACTCTTTCATATATCACTTCTTTATCGGCCTCATTTCAGAAAATCTCGACAATTTATACATCTTTCGATTTGCAATGAGTTTTATTTCCTACGAACTTTCCGGTCATCAAAAACAATATAAACCAATCAAAAACATTTTAGTTACAATATGGATTATAAATCAACCCATTCAGTTTTGGATCACCGCGATGTCATTGTATTCTTGTGGCTTGTATGTATTGATCGCTACTTGCTCTCCTATTCACTGTTGGTGTGTACATATTTATGCATTCACGTTTTTATATAATACGGTTCAACTACGTATCATCGCGTTTTTAACATATAAACTTCCCGCTTTCGTATTACTCAAATTTCATCTTGCTTGATATAACAATAATAAATCATTTCAGCCATAAGATGCCCTTTCGGGCCCCACTCGCAAGACATCCTGCGATTTCTGCGATGCGATAGATCACCTCACATAACTTCGTTAGGTCAATCGCAATGGAAACTTCCATTTGTATGTTCCGATGCTTTGCTCTCGCTCCGACCCAATGATTCACTGTTCACATATATAAATATGCATATATAGTTTTACACATAAATTTATGCCGCTTTTCTTTCCTTTAACTCTTCATCTTTGGTATAAAAATTCGAAGCAAACTTGATTAATCTTATCTTTTGAATGGAGCCCACATGCCAACTATACTCTGCCTCATTTATTTCAATCGCAATCACAACATTCACAATGCTCCTGTGACTTGGTGATTAGATTACCGCCAATGCGATTAGCAACGGTCCCACCATATAATCAATCGATTCATATCTGTCGTCCATCCCTCAGAAAATCCGACAGCTATCATCCAATCGCTCAATCATAATCGGAACTTTTAGTTGTTCATTACTCTTTCACCACCGATGCGATGAATTGGTCTGATGCGCTTTAAGTCGGAATTCAAACAAATATGAGACTCCCGTGTATAATGAATCGGGTCCGGAACTCAATCACAATCGAAAATTTTGTTAACATGTTCCACTGCCATAAGTTTCTCTGATGCGATTCGTGAGGGTCCCACCTTATGGTACTTCGTATATAAAACGTTGCACATATATATATAGTTTGCCGCTTGGGTTAAGATTATCATAATAGTGTTTATGTATCCTCCATCTTGGGTTAAGATTCTCGGAATTTTATGTAAGGGGTCCCACACTACATATAATATCCTTCGTCAACATTATATTAAGTCTTTCACTCAGACTTAAACCCAGGACTAATATATGTAGTAATATAACCTTTCGGGCTCTAGAGTTATTTTAACTCGCCTTTTTTATAATGAAATAATGCTCTGTCTAAAGTTTGGGTTACCTCTTCGTTAATCCGCAACATAGTCGGAGTCCACAATCAATATATATAAATATATCAACCATTCATCATTTTCTCCAATGGTTAATCACTAACCATTAACGCAACAGTTCAGCCAGGCCCACCTCAACTTATATTCTTATATCCAAACTTTATATGCGCACCCTTTGAGGTATTTCATATTCACAATACTATGAAGATATATATTACCTCCTCTATCATACATTATAGCAAACCTTTTGGAATTACCCAGGTGATAGTATATATAGTCGTTCTCGGGAAGTACTTATATACGTAGTAATATGATTTCTATCAGCTATGGCGCATAAATAAGCTCTTTCAAACATTATACCATGGATGAATTAAAACCGACCTTCGGGCCCACAATACACATGTTACCATGTTGCTTGTTAATTAATTTCTCATACAATAATACACGAGGTCGTATAATATAGCCCACCATGGGGCATGGATGTAGGTCCCACATCATGTTTTATATGATATGTATCAACACACTTTAAAAACAATATAACGCCCTTTGAATGTATAACGAATAGTCCTCATAATATTTCGGCTTTAAACTTTGGTTTATGTTTCAATTTTCAACCTACACTTGACTTGGACCCAGAGTGCTTTGCCTCACTATCCTTTGTTCATCATGCAAGTGTAATCACCGTTGATATCCTGACCTTGGCAATCGGATGGATACAGTTGATATCGCGTTTTTCTTTGGGCCGAGGGTTAACACTTAGAAATTACTCGATGTAAGTGGTATCCAAATACCACCCAAGGACACGTGTCCATCATCGACATAGATCGCATTCAAAAAGTGAAATCCGCTTACCATTCCCAACTGCACGTAATACTGCTGGTTTCCAACAACTTTGGTTTCACTGTTTATTCAAGGTTTTGCTCTTGACTCCAAGTTCTAGTTCTCATAATTTTTAACTCTTATTAAAATAATTCCTCTTTCGCTCTTGTTTCCTCTTGCGTTCTCAACATTACAATACAGTGCTTCCATATGTTGAACGCCCGACTCCATTAGGTTTTCACTGTGTAATTTCGGTTCCTTTCTTGGTTCTGCGCCCTTACTGGTTCCACCTCTATTATTCTCTGTCTCTGTTATTCTTTGTCTCCGCCTCTGTTATTCTCTGTCTCTATCTCTGTATTCTCTGTCTCTGTTTCACTATGCTCTCTGTAACCTTTCTCTGCTACTCGACCATTTCATCTCACGGCTCTGCCTCTGTATTCTCTGTCTCTGCATCCTCTGTCCTGTGCATGACTGTTTTACTGTGTCACTATACTCTGTACTCTATCTCAGCATCCTCTTCTTTTACTGCCTTGCTTCTTTTGTTGCTGCTCGACTCTATCTGCATCTTGCTACCTCTTTTTCTCTCTCTCTTCTATGTCGTCTCCTTTGCCATCTCCTTCGCCATCAATGACAACATTTCCAATGGTATCCCCCTTTGGCATTGATGGCAATACACTTCCTTTGCTTGCCTTTTAGGACCCTTTCTTCTGTTGCTTCCTTTTCTTTCCCCTTTGACATCAATGGCAAAGGGTTTCTCATTTCCCAATGTACTTTTAAATCTCGTCCATGTTGCTCTGATCTTGAGGACCTGTTTCATGCTTTGTTTAGTGGCTCTGACATTTTTGTAACTCTCTTTGTTGACTAATCTGCCCCTGAATGATGTCTTCTTTTCTTTTCTCCCCCTGGAATGAAGCTTTATTTTTCTGTCAGAGAGTAGTATCTGAAGACACTACCCCTAGTTTTTTTCTTAGATATTCAAATGGCTCTCTAGTAAGAGGTTTTGTGAATATATCTGTTGTTTGTTCTTTTGTTGGCACATATTCCAACTTCACTACCTTCTGTGCTACTTGTTCTCTTAGGAAATGGTACTTGATTGGGATGTGTTTGGTTTTTGAATGAAGTACAAGATTTTTTGAAATACTTATAGCACTTGTATTATCACATTTGATAGAGATAGGTTCATCAATTCTTACCTTCATGTCTTGGAGGGTTTGTTTCATCCACATGACTTGTGTGCAACATGCTGTTGTTGCTATGTATTCTGCTTCTGCTGTAGATAGAGAGATAGATGTTTGTTTCTTGCTTAGCCATGCCACCAGACTTTTCCCCAAGTAGAATCCACCTCCACTTGTGCTTTTCCTGTCATCCACACAGCTGGCCCAATCTGCATCTGTATATGCTGTCAAAGTGAAGCTCTTTCCTTTTGGATACCATAGCCCATACTGTACAGTTCCTTGTAGATATCTAAATATTATTTTGACTACTAGAAGGTGATTTTGCTTTGGTGCTGCTTGATATCTAGCCATAAGTCCTACTGCCAACATGATGTCTGGTCTTGATTCTGTTAGGTATAGCAGACTTCCTATCATGGATTTGTAAAGTCTTTGATCTATATCAACAGATCCATCATCAACACATAGCTTGCATCCAGTTATCATGGGAGTTGACACAGGTTTGCAGTCTTCCATTTTGAACTTTTTCAACATCTCCTTTAAGTATTTTTCTTGTGAGATGAATGTACCTGTGTTCTTTTGCTGAATTTGAAGTCCTAAGTAGAAGGTGAGCTCTCCAATCATAGACATCTCAAACTATGATTTCATCTCTTCAGCAAATCCTTTTGCTAACTCATTTTTGTTGCTTCCAAACATAATGTCATCAACATATACTACAAAAATCAGGAGCTCATTTTCATGGGCTTTTATGTATATATTGTTGTCTACTCCTCCTCTATTAAAGCCTTGCTTTTGCAAGTACTTATCCAGCCTTGAGTACCAAGCACGAGGAGCTTGTTTCAGTCCATATAGAGCCTTCTTTAGTCTGCACACATAGTCTTCTTTATCTGTTAATAAGAATCCTTCTGGTTGTTCCATGTATACTTCTTATTCTAGATATCCATTTAGGAAGGAAGATTTCACATCCATTTGATATACCTTGAAGTCATGGTAGTATGCAAAGGCCAGAAACATTCTGATAGCTTCCATTCTGGCTATAGGGGAAAATGTTTCATCATAATCAAGACCTTCAATTTGTGAATATCCCTTGCAAACAAGTCCAGCTTTATTCCTGATTACCTGTCCTTGCTCATTCATTTTATTATTGAATACCCATTTTTAGCCTATGAAATTTTTCTCAGTGGGTCTAGGAACTAATTCCCAGGTATTGTTCTTCTCAATTTGGTCCAATTATTCATTCATAGCATTCACCCAATATTTGTCCTTGTTGGCTTCTTCAAACTTCTTTGGCTCTATTTGTGATAACATAGCTATGTATACCTCTTCTGTCTATTCAGTTAGATGCCTTCTTGTCTGGACTCCTACACTCTTGTCCCCAATGATTTGATCTTCTGGATGGTTCTTTTGAGTGTATCTTGAGGGGGATTTCAAGCTCTGTTCAACATCTTCTGTTGTCTTGCTTATTTCATCATCATCTTGGTTCTCTTCTTCATATTCTTTGGAGGATTGCTGCAACCTGTACTTCTTGTCTTGTTTGGCAGTTCTTCATCAAATTTTACATCAATGCTTTCCACAATTTTTCGAAGAGTCTTGTTGTAGCACCTGTAACCTTTACTCTTGGAAGCATATCCTAAAAATATCCCTTCATCTGCTCTTGCATCAAACTTCCCCAGATTTTCGTCATTATTCTTTATGTAACACTTGCTTCCAAAGACTCTAAAGTGCTTAATTGAAGCTGGTTTACCATGCCATAGTTCATAGGGAGTCTTGTCACTGCTTGGCCTTAAATGAGCTTTGTTAAGGATATGCATAGCTGTGTGTACTGATTTTTCCCAGAAGATTTGGGGAGTGTTACTTTCTTGCATCATGGCTCTAGAAATTTGTTGTACATACCTATTTTGTCTCTCTGCCACTCCATTTTGTTGAGGTGTCCCTGCAATAGTAAATTTTTGTTTTATCCCATGTTCATTACATAGGTCTACAAAGTCATAGTCTGTGAATTCACCTCCTCTATCTTATCTGATGCATTTTAGCTTGCATCTTATTTGATTTTTTGCCAAAGCCTTGAATATCTTGAATTTCTCAAGTGCTTCCGATTTATATTTGAGAAATGCAACCCATTTCATTCTTGTGAAGTAGGATTCTCCACTTGGTTTTTTAGTTCTTGAAGGTCCACACAGATCCATGTGTACAAGCTGAAGAGGCATACTTGTTGATAGCTCATCTTTGGTCTTAAAGGATGTTCGGGTCTATTTGCCCAATTGGCAAGATTTTCATATGGTATTTGAAGGCCTTTTTATTGCTGGCATATCTCTGATAGCTTTCTTCTTGCTCATTCTGATGATATGGTTGAAGTTAAGATGTCCCAATCTCATATGCCATAACCATGACTCCTCAAGTTTGCTAAGATGGCATGCTTCATCCTCCTCTTTCACTATGTAGACATTACTCTTTGTTCGAACACCTTTGAGCAGAGTCTTTCCTGTGGTGCTTGATCTGACTTCATAGTCTTGTGCTCTAAAAAGAACTTCACAACCTTTATCACACATTTGACTAACACTCAGAAAATTTTCTTTCACCCCATCCACAAATAGTACATCTTGGGCCTTTCCTCTGCCATTTTCTAGGCTGACTGAGCCTTTTCCTTTGATTTTTCCTACTTTATCATTGCCAAAAGTAACATTTCCAAATTTCTTTTGATCAAAGGTTATAAATTTTCTTCTATCTCTAGTCATATGTTTTGAGTAGCCACTATCCAAATACCATTGGCTTTTCAGGTCTTGAGTAGTTAGATCTAGGTCACATTTATTCACCTTCTTTTTCCACTAGAAGCATCCTTTTGTTTGGTACCTTTTGTGAGATGATGAACCACATTCTCTGAGAGGACGTTTGGAAGGCATATGTCCAATTTTATTGCATACACAACATTTGATCATAATTTTTGCAGAATTGTGAGTATGAGTAAAATCTCCATGATTCATAAACCTCCTTGAGGTGTTGAACATCAATCTTTGTCCATATTTTCTACACTCAATGATTTTATGGCCAAATTCCTTACAATAAAAACAATAACCATAGAAAAAATTTTCATACCTAATGTGAGGTTGTATTCTCCATTTGTTTGCTTGAGACAGTCTCTTCACTGTTTGCATCCTTTGCTAGTTTGAATTACTCCTCCTTGTATGACAGTATGCAGCAATATGTCGCAGCTTGTGGCAGGCATAACAGGTGACATTTTTCATAGGAGGGAAGAATCTCCTTTGGTGGCTTCCAAATTTGACATGCTCAGGGGTATATGAGCCTTTTTTTGTTAGCTGAGTATTTATTTCATTCTTTGTTATTAGAGGTTCCTTCTAGTTTCTGTCTCCTTCATTGCATGTTTCTTCCTTTGTAGAAATCATTTAAGCTGCTTCATCAGCCTTATTTGCTTTTACAAAAATAATATTTTTGTTTTCCTTTTCTTTGCCTTTACTTGATTCTCCTTCATAGCCTATCCCAGTTTTTATCAGAGGAGATCTTTGAGCATCCAGGATTTCTTTCAACTTACCAAAGCTTGTCATTTTAGAAGAATTTATAGACACTTTCCTTTGGGAATTTTCTAATTTCTTCCTCAGACATACTACTTCTTCTTCCAACTTCTCTTGTTCCTGAGTTTTATCCTTGATTTGCTTAAGTAACATGTCTTCTATCTTATTGGCTTCTTCAAGCTCTACTTTCAGTTGCATGAGGACTTCTGAATTTTGTTCTTCTCTTACATACTTGAGGAGAATGTCTTTTTTTTTTTCTGCACTTCAGTTTGAGTCTGTCAATATCCTCTAGGGCACTTCTTAGCTCCCCCTCAAGATCAACTTCACCTTATTCTTCATCTTCTAGAAGGAGTCCTTCAAGTTCTTCTATGGCCATCAATAAAAATTCAGAGGTTCCTTCTTCACTTAAGGGTTCATCTGAGTCTTCAGATGCACTGCTGTCTTGTTGAGAATATAAAGATTTTCTATTGAATTTATTTCCTTTCTTCCAGTTCTTTGATGTAGTTTTCTCTGATTCTTGAGCCTGATTCCTTGCTTTCTTATGAGGACACTTAGCAGCACAGTGTCCAACTCTTCCATAGTTAAAGCATTTGAATGGAATTTTACCTTTATATTTACCTGAGCCTCTATCCAGTTTCTTGACAAATTTGGCCTCTTCTTCATCAGAGCAAGAGCATATATCTTCCTTTTCTTCTTTCTTCTTCTCTGTCTTAAAGGCTGCCTCCCTCACATTTGACTTCTTCTGTGGAAGTCTCATCTCATAGGCTGTTAGATTTCCAAGTCACTGGTTCATGGTCAAGGTTTCCCAATCAGTTGTTTCTTCTATGGCAGAAACCTTGGGGTTAAAGCTAGGTGGAAGAGATCTTAGAATCTTTTGTACAATTACACATTCTGGTATGGTTTCTCCAAGAGCTTTCATATTATTAACAATTTCTGCAACTCTTAAGAAGAAGCTACCAATATCTTCATCATCATTCATTTTTAAATTTTCAAACTGAGCTCTATATACTTGAAGTTTGGCTGTCTTCACCTTTTTGTTTCCCTCATGGATGTTTTCAAGAGTATCCCACATTTCTTTGGCAGTCTTGTTGTGCATTACTTTGATAAATTCAGCCTCACATAGTCCATTTAAGATTGCATTCATGGCTTTGGAATTAGCTACAAAGTCTTGTTTAGCTTCTTTCTTTGAGTCAGTTGCCTTTGGGGCATATCCAAATTCCACAGCAGCAGAAACTTCTATTCCTACAGACATTATGTATGCTCTCATTCTGATTTTCCAAAAGGCATAATTAGCACCGGTGAAAAAACGGGCTTTATTGGTTGAGCTTCCTTCTTGACTGGCCATCCTAGGGACCTAGGATCTCCTTTCAGTGGTTAAACTGGTACACAAGGAACCGGCTCTGATACCAATTGTTGAATCCTTAGTTAAACTGAGAGGGGGGGTGAATCAGTTTAACACATTCATGAGCTTTTTAAAACTTTTCATCAAGATTATTTACAACTTAATTTTATAATCAAATTTATATGTGAACAATCTTTAATATGTAGCAACAAATATTAAGATAATGTGACACCAAACTTATTATGAAAGCAGCAAGTATTAAGAAGATTGGATAGAACATATCAACACATAGGAAACACACACAGAGACAATAGATATAAGTGGAAACCCATAAAGGGAGAAAACCACATCTTATTATTGTTGTGATGCAAAGGCAAGCTCCAACTCCCTCTCACCACTATTTTTCTGCACGCACCAACCTACAAGAGGCTCCAACCTCAGTCAACTACAACTAACATCTATCAAGCTTCAACTTGATAAGGAAGCTCCAACTTCCTCAATTTATCAAAAGAAAATATTTGCTGATTTACCTTAGATATCAGCTCTGTTCTGTAGCATCTCTTTCTGCTCCTCTTTTTTCTTATCTTCTTTGCCTCAATTCTTCATACTCTGCATTCTCTAACCTCTTTCTGCATATCAATGTGATATGCTTTATATATTTTGCCTCATAACAGTTCGTATTCCACATGGAATTCAAAGTGAATAGCCCTGACTCTTTGCCTTCTGCCTCCTCACTTCTTTATCCAGCTCATTCAAAAAATCTCAGCAATTTATACACCTTTCACTTTTACAGTGGAGTTTTATTTCCTACGGAGACTTGCCAGTGCATCACAAACAATATAAACCAATTAAAAACATTTAAATTCAGTTACAATATGGATTACAAATCAACCCATTCAATTTTAGATCACCATGTGTTTGTCTTTTTTATGACTGTGTTTGTCTTTTTCGGCTCTGCTTGCTCTCCTGTTCACTACCGTGGTGTACCTGTTGCATATTTGTAACTGCATTTTTTATATAACGTAGTTCAACTCTCAGCGTAATAATAAAGTGTTTTTAACATATAAACATCCCTTTCTGTATTACTCAAATACCTCTTGGCGATATAACAATAATAAATCATTTCAATACATAAGGTGCCCTTTCGGGGCCACTCACCGAACATCCTCTATTCTCTGATGCGATGAATCACCTCCTACATACTTCTGATTGCGATCAATCACAATGGAAACTTCGAGTTGTATGTTCTAATGCTATGCTCTCACTCTGATCCAATGATTCACTGTTCACATATATAAATATGCATATATAGTTTTACAAATAAATATATGTTGCTTTTCTTTCCTTTAACTCTTCAGCTTTGGTATAAAAATTCGAAGAAAAATTGTATTAATCTTATCTTTTGAATGGAGCCCACATGCCAGCTATACTCCAACTCATTTATTTCAATCACAATTGCAACATTCACAATGCTCCTGTGACTTGGTCATTAGATTTCTGCCGATGCGATTAGCAAAGGTCCCACCATATAATCAATCGATTCATATCTGCCGTCCATCCCTCAGCAAATCTGACAGTTATCGTCCAATCGCTCAATCGCAATCGGAGCTTTCAGTTGTTCGTAACTCTTTCACCTCGGATGCGATGAAACGCTCCGATGCGCTTTAAGTCAGAATTCAAACAAATATGAGATTCTCGTGTATAATGAATCGGGTTGGGAACTCAATCGCAATTAGAACTTTTGTTAACATGTTCCGCTGCCATAAGTTTCTCCGATGCGATTTGTGAGGGTCCCACCTTATGGTAATTTGTATATAAAGAGTTTCACATATATATATATACTTTTCCGCTTGCGTTAAGATTCTCGGAATAGCATTTATGTATCCTCCAGCTTGGGTTAAGATTCTTGGAATTTTATGTAGGGGGTCCCACACTACATATAATATCCTTCATCAACATTATATTAATTCTTTCACTTAGACTTAAACCCAACACTAATGTATGTAGTAATATAACCTTTCGGGCTCCAAAGTTATTTTAACTCGCCTTATTTATAATGAAATAATGCTCTGTCTAAAGTTTGGGTTACCTCTTCTTTAATCCACAACATAGTCGGAGTCCACAATCAATATATATATAAATATATCAAACATTCAACATTTTCTCCAATGGTTAATCACTAACCATTAACGCAACAGTTCAGCTGGGCCCACCTCAACTTATGTTCTTATATCCAAACTTTATATGTGCACCCTTTGAGGTATTTCATATTCACAATACTATGAAGATACATATTACCTCCTCTATCATACATTATAGCAGACCTTTTCGAATTACCCAGGTGATAGTATATATAGTCGTTCTCGGGCCCACCTTCCTCCATACTGTATTAATACTTTAGTTTCTATCAACCTTGACACATAAATAAGCTCTTTCAAACATTATACCATGGATTTGAATTAAAACCGACCTTTAAGCCCACAATGCACTATGACTTACCATCCACCTGTTAGTTAATTTTTATAATACACATAATACACAGGACTTCGTATAATACTTGGTCCCCGCAGACATGGATGTAGGTTCCACATCAGGTTTTATTGATATGTGTCAACACACTTTAAAATAATTATAACACCCTTTTAATGTATAACGAATAATCCTCATAAGATTTCAGCTTTAAACTTTGGTTTATGTTTCAATTTTCAACCTACGCTTGACTTGGACCCATAGTGCTTTGCCTCACTGTCCTTTGTTCATCGCGCAAGTGTAATCACCGTTCATCTCCAAGCCTTGGCAATCGGACGAATACAGTTGATATCACGTTTTTCTTTGGACCGAGGGTTAACACTCAGAAATTACGCGATGTAAGTGGTATCCAAATACCACCCAAGGACACGTGTCCATCTGCGACATAGATCGTGTTCAAAAAGTGAAATCTGCTTACCACTCCCAACCACATGCAATAATGCTGGTTTCCAACAACTCTGGTTTCACTGTTTAATCAAGGTTCTGCTCTTGACTCCGGGTTCCAGTTCTCATAATTTGTAGCTATTATTAAAAGAATTCCGCTTTCACTCCTGTTTCCTCTTGCGTTCTTGACATTACAATACAGTGCTCCCATATGTTGAACGCCCGACTCCATTAGGTTTTCACTATGTAATTTCGGTTCCTTTCTTGGTTATGCACCCTTACTGGTTCCACCTTTGTTATTCTTTTTCTCCACCTCTATTATTCTCTGTCTCTGTCTCTGTATTCTCTGTCTCTGTTTCACTGTGCTATCTGTAACCTTTCTCTACTGCTCGACTGTTTCATCTCACTGCTCTGCCTTTGTATCCTTTGTCTCTGCATCCTCTGTCCTGTGCATGACTGTTTTACTATGTCACTGTACTCTGTACTCTATCTCAACATCCTCTTCTTTTACTACCTTGCTTCTTTTGCTGCTGCTCGAACCTCTCTGCATATTGCTGCCTCTTTTTCTCTCTCTCTTCTATGCTGTCTCCTTTGCCATCTCCTTTGCCATCAATGACAACATTTCCAAGATATGGTGTATGGAGGTGATGGAAGGAGTTATGGAAATGAATGGACTGAATGATGGGATGGATGGTAAAATATAAGGTGAAATTCTTCCCTATGTTTCTAGAAACCATTAATAACCTGCAAAACAACAAACATAGAAAACACAAAGATGTAGATGTAAATTTTATGTTTTTTAAAGAACGTGGGTTGCCTCCATGGAGGTTTTCAACCCAAAAACTTTACTTGGGTGCCTCAGAGAGGTTTTCCCCATGGATATTTATTCCCTTTTCTTCCTTTTTCTCTCTTTTTTTTGAGCAAGTGAGCTGCCTCCATCGAGGTTTTCAACCCACAAGCTTGCCTTGGGTGCCTTAGAGAGGTTTTCACCCATGGATATTTTTCTTTTTTTTTAGGTGTGGGATGTTGGGGTTCCTATGTTTTGGCAGATTTGGCAATACCAAAAGATAAGACAACATAAAACCACTTTCAGACCTCAGGATCTAGCCCTCCTGGGTCCAGAGAGGGATCTCTCTATGATATGTCAAAGGTATATTACTTTGAAGCTCAAAGGTTAAGATATTAGGCTAGTTATAGGCACAGGGTTTGTTTGTTTGATGTATGTTTGGTTGTTGGTCATCAGGATATAAGGGTTTAATGTAAGACAAGGATGAGCAAAGAGGATTTAGGCAGAGGTGAAGTATTCCAGGGAGCATTCAAGACCATTGGGAAACAGAGTCAGGAAAGGGTTTACTTGCTATTCAATGTGTAGGATTTCAGTTGGGCTAGTCATCTAAAGCATTGGATCTTAAAGATGATTGTGTGGTATGAATGATAAGAGAGGGGGAAATAATAAAAGGTTTAGAACACAAAGTTAAAGACCTGAGATTAGAGAGAGACTTTGAACTCTCAATTCTTCAGCCTCTAGCTTGAGGGATCTTAGAAAGGTTCAATCAATCAAAAAGGATCCTAGTGAGATAGAAACAGGGTTCTAGACCTCCCAGTGTTCCCAATTCTTTCAATTAAATCCTATCAAGAAAATCTAGGAACAGATTCATTTAATTCATACATCAGCTAGTAGGCAATAAAATCCACTACACTAGTTAAATTAACTGAAATCAACTCTTAGATAACACATTTAGTAGAAAACATTAAAGGAAAGGAGAGAAGAAACATAGGGTACCTAACAAGGGTAAATCCTATGCCAGATTTCTGATGCGAGCCAGTGGAAATGAAATGAAATGGAATGCAAGTTAAACACAAATACAGAGATAGGAAAACATCACCGCTACTTTAGATCAAGATCCAAAGAAATGTGTTTGTCATATTAAAAAGCAACACCAGTCAAGTACAACATTGCCAATAGCTGGATACTCAGTTAGAAAACATCTTCCTTAGCCTATCTTACAATTTTACACAGAGACTATGTCTCAAAAGAAACAACTTGCAAATATCTGATAACTGATCAACAACCATTACAATGAGTTCCTTCACGAATTTATAGCTCAAGTGGAGCAGAGAAAGTAGGTGAAAACTAAATGCAGCATTAAAACTTAGGAAAGGAAGAGGGCCGAGGCCCGTTCTATTTAAATTATGTGCATTTACCCATGGCACTCCTTAGGTGAAAGAGTGGTCTTCTCTAGGTTTCCATTTACTCTGGTGTGTCTCTGATGTACTTTGGCTGCAGTAAATTGTAGTACTTCTGGTGAATAAAAAAAAGTAAATAAATGATGCTAGGGTTTTCCATACTGTGAATCAAATGCTTTGATAGCATCAGGACTGTTGTCAAGACCGAAAATCTCCCTAGAACACGGTATAGAATACAGAAGGTATGGGAAACTTGTCCTTAGACGGAAGAATGTTCTGCTGATGTCAAAACCCTGCTATTATGGTTTTCTGTGCACTGGACCTTCTGAGAGATCCATGGGTCTTTGATTCTAGTACCCTGCCTTTAAATACATGGATTAAGGCTTAATATATTCCCTTATGTGCATAAGAACTCCCTAACTCTGTATTGCTACTCTTTGCCGCTTCAAATTGTCTCTGTCAGTGAAAAATCGAGCTTTAATGGCACCAGAGAGATTTTGAAGAGTTTGAACTCTGTCCTTTGATGAAATTTTATGTTGCAAACCCCTTTCTGGACATCTTCCTATAATACCAGTCTCTGAATTCAACTTCTTCTATGCACTGTGCCATTACAATAGCGCATATGAGTCATGGTGTTTTTCTGCCTTCCTGTAACCCTGAAAAACACAAAAAATCATTAGGAAAACCATGCGTGGGGAGGACAGATGTAGCGAGGGCGATGATAATGACCGTGTAGATCGGTGATGTGGCATAATAGTGCAGGGTGATGGTGGAAAATACAGCGTAATAGTGGAACATGGCCATGGTGAAAGCTGGCGGACTATGGCGAAATTTGAATGCAAACAGTTGAAAATTGACCTTCGAACGAGATATAAAAGAGACAGATGGACATGTGGTGAAGACACGTGGAATGGTGATGTGGCAGGACGCAGGGTTAATTGGCGGGTATGCATTTAATCTGGGCCGTCTGATTTCCGGTGGAGATCGATGGTGGAAAACATGTCGGAGGGCGATGGACAGTGGGCCAGGGGTACGGATGCCTCTAATTAATCCTCGTGCGACTTCGTGGAGTGATGACCATTGGATGAAGGGCTTTAGATCGGATAGTTGATATACATATCGCGCCGTGTCAAATGCCGAACGATAACGCGCGATGGGGGGGGCGGTTTTGAAATAGTGACGGAGCCACGTGTCGGGCGGTGAGTGGAATCACTAGCCAAACGAAAATTACCGCCCACCCCTCAAAGGCAGTGCGATAGAAACCGCCGGATTTTGAACAGTGACCACGGCGTGGGGACCACCGAGGCGGGCGGATTTCGAACTGTTAGATCTGTGGGTAAATGAACGGTTATTATGCGACGAACCGGTGGTGAAAGGGTAGGGTAATGGATGCTGCAGAGCTTGCGATGACCATTCAATCAGTGCAGATCAACGGCTCACAGTGCTCCCGATACATATTTGAGATAAGCGCTTTTCGGGCTGGCGGGTGGTTCTAGTGCCCAGATCACATGGGGGGAAACGGTTTTTAGGGGCTAGCCGAAAAGGGCTAAGACCATTATAAGGTGGAAAATGGATTTTTGGCCCATTTTAATGCAATTTGAGGGTAGAATTGGGTAGCGATAGAGGGAATAAGGAGAAAATGGGCCAAACAAGGGGTTTGTGAGGGATTGTAAGGGGGATTTTCGGGGAAATTCGAATGAGGGAAAAGAAGGCTAAAATGGGGCATTCTGCAGGGAACAAGGGGCAAATGTAGAATTTTTGGAGCACAGCTTTTACAAACAGTGAGACCTTATAAAGGGAGTCAGCAGAGGGAATTTCATCAAAGGAAAAGGCACAAGAGACTTCAAGGATGATGTGTCTTCAGGGGAGATGCATTCCTTGAAGGCTCAAAAACAATTAGCCCCTTACTTTGCTTGTCAAAAAATTTATAGGGGGCTAACATGGGAAACTATGGAGTTTCCCATCACATACACCTCTCTTCTTATTTAATTTATGAACTTTGCGCTTGGAAAATGCTTCTTGTAGATTTTAAGTCTATGACCATTGAAAAGAAAGGGGATTCCTTCCTCATCTATGGTTATTATTTGAACTGCGCCATTATCAAAATAATTTTCCAGTGTGTAAGGTCCCAAACATCTTTTCATCAGCTTGCCTTTGAAATCTTTAAACCTTTAATCATACAAAAACGCCCAATATCCTTCTTGGAAGGTATTTTATTTTATGTTCTTGTCATGCCAAACCTTCCTTTGCAATTGAACTACCTCCTTGTGAAGAAGTGTTTGCATTCTGAACTCATCCAATCCATTTAGTTGTAGCAACCTCTCTTTTTGGGTGTTTGATAGATCTAGATTTAATTCAGCAACCTTCTTAAAGTATTGAATTCAAACTCAACTGAAAGTAGAGCCTTCTTACCATAGACTAGTTCATAAGGAGTGAATCCTATTGTTGTCTTCCAAGTAGCTTCTACCAATCTGTCTGCCCAATATTTTTTGCTACTGCTCACAACCTTGGTGAGGATGCTCTCTAAATCTATGTTAGTTACTTCTACTTGGCCATTCACCTAAGGGTGATAGGCAGTAGAAGTTCTATGCTTAATCTTGTGCTTCCTCAAAATATTTTCAATGAGGTGAGAGGTGAATTGTGCTCGCTGATCAGTGACTATTTCTCTGGGGTACCCAAACTTGTAAAACACATTCTCCCTCAGAAATTATGCTACGTTCTCCTCGGTTTCTACCTTCACTGCTTTTTTTTCAGCCCACTTTGTCGGGTAATCAGTGCAGACTATGATATACTTATTTTGTCCGGATGGTGGATTGATATGTCCAACATAGTCCATGCCCCACTTGTGAAATGGCTCAAGAGCCACTTGAGGGTGCAAAGGCATCTCATCCCTTTGCGCGGGTTTCCCCATCCTTTGGCACTAGTCTCACCTACTGGTGTATCTTCGGGAATCTTGGTGAAGGGTATGCCAATAGTATCCTTCCTGCAGAACTTTGTAAGCAATTCTCTTTGCAGGAAAGTGGCCTCCACATGGGTTGTTGTGACATGTGGAGAGGATATCAAAAAATTATTCCTCCCTCACACATCTCCTTAGGATTTTATTAGGCCTAGCTTGAAAAGGTTTCCCCCAGTCCATGTGAAAGGGGCGCTTTTGTGATTATTATGATCCTCTCCCTAAATGAAAAATTAGGAGGGAGTCTCCCAACAACCAAGTAGTTGGCTATATAAGCAAACCATGGTGAGAGTGATGATATAGCAAAGAGTTTCTCATCTTGCAACTGGTCATCCACCATTCCTTCTTCACTTGTAGGGAGAGATAATCTGGACAAAAAATATACAACAACATTCTCCTTTCCAGGTTTATCAACAATAGTAAAATCAAACGGCTGCAAAAGTAACAACCATCTAATTATCCTAGCATTAACATCCGGTTTTTTCATTAAATACTTGATGGTTGCATGATTAGTGTGAAAAAAGGTCTGATATCCTGTTACATAATACCTAAATTTGTTCAAGGCATGGACAATGGCTAACATCTCCTTCTTAGTAACAGTATAATTCGGCTTGGCCTTGGACAATTTCTTGCTGATGAAATAAATGGCATAAGGGATTTTTTCCTCTAATTGTCCTAATGTCACCCATACAGCTTTGTTAGATGCATTAGTGTGGATGTGGAAAGGTAGAGTCCAATTTGGGCCTCGGAGGATGGGGGTAGTAGTCAACTTTCCCATAATGAGCTCGAAAGCCTCTTGACAAGGACCAAACCAAATAAAATCAGAATCCTGGGCCAATAACACTAATAATGGCGAAGTCATCTTGCTAAAATATTTGATGGATCTTCTATAGTAACCAGCTAAGCCTAAGAAACTCCTGACATCGTTTTTATTTTGAGGAGCAGGTACCCTTTTGATGATAGTGATTTTTATCGGGTCTACCTGTATTCCTGCTTGGGATATGGAGTGTCCTAATACAACCCATGATTTCTTAAGGAATTCACACTTTTATAGGCTTAAGGAGAGATGCATCTCAATCCACCTTCATAGTACTTTACCTAAATTGGAGAGAGCTTCTTGGAAGTCATCCCCATATGGTGTGAAATCATCCATGTAGATTTCGATAGAGTCATGGACTAAATAAGAAAATATGCTCAAAACAACTGTTTGGAAGGTAGTTGGGGCATTACACAACCCAAAGGGTAGGAATCTATAAGCGAAGGTACCCCAAGGGCAGGTGAAAGTAGTCTTATCCTATTCTTCAGGGCTGATTTGAATCTGATTGTACCCATTGAAGCCATCTAAGAAGGAAAAGAGCTGCTTCCCCGTAAGGCCATCCAGGACTTAGTCTATAAAGGGAAAAGGGAAATGGTATTTCTTGGTGGCTTTGTTAAGTTCTTGATAGTCAACATGAATTTTCGACTTCCCATTCTTCTTTGGGACTAGGACAAGAGGGGATACCCACTCACTATCGGATATATGATATATGAACCCTGCATCCAATAGTTTCTGCAACTCTTCTTTGACTATGTCCTTCAGAGCTGGGTTCATCCTTCTTTTGGGCTGTCTCATAGGCTTTCATCCTTCTTTGATGTAAATGTGATGACTGCATACTGAAGGATGCACCCTTCTCATGTCCTTGTAATCCCAAGAAAATGCTTCCAGATTTTCTTTCAAAAGATGTCATAGCTTCTTCTCTTCTTCATTCGAGAGGTTTGGGTCGATTTTTAGAGATATGGATGGGCCCTGTTAGCTCCCCGTAATTCCAGCAGATTGGTGAGACCAGAACTATGGAGAGAACACTTGAACCACTTTGGGATTCTAGGATCTAGCCCTTTTGAATCCGGAGAGGGATCTCTCCAATAAGTGCAAAGATTGATTTATCTTTAACGGCCTTTGTGTATGATATTAGGCTAGTTATTAGGAGCAAGGGTTTTTTTTGTGTTTTGGATGGTTGAGCATGATTATTAGTTGAGTGGAAAGTCCTAAAATGAAATATTTTCAAAGGTGTGAAGTTGCAAGCAATCAGAACAAGCTTTGGCTGATAAGATAGATATAACGCTGGTTTTTAGGTTTTTAGTCCATTGGGCTATGGAGTCATAAAAGGGCTTTAATTGTGCAACAATTTCAAGAGTGGTCCAAGGGGCAAGTCATCTATATCACAAGATCTTTGAGATTAAATGATGGAATGGAAATAATGAAAGTGTTGAAGGGGTGGAAACAGACAATAATTTCAACTAGGATTTATCAGTCTGTCCAAACAAGAAAAGTCTTTAAGTAACTGTTTAAAACTGACCAAAGGGTAGGGCTAAACTTAAATCTCTTTGGACAAGTTCATATTAAAGCTAACTCAATAGAAAAACAATCCAGTAATCTGCATAATTACTTTCTGAAGGGATGAAAACAGATAATGAAAACAAAGTACAACGTAAGATCAGATAAGATACTTTTAAATCTAGTCTACTTTCATCCTTGCCAGAAACTTTAGAATTTACCTTTGGAGAAAGAAGCTAGAAAATAGGGCACACCATCACTTTTGGAGCATTACGCCAACATTCTTAATTGCTTGAACTGTATTGAATCATTCTTAAATATGTGATTTAGAGGAAAACATTGAGATAAAGCTTATCAGTCAGAGAAGGGTACTGTAAACAATAAATCCTAAGTCTATGCTTGCTATTCTTTATTAGAGAATAAATGGACAAAATGGCATACTTGAAAGGAAAATAATAACACAGAAAGAAGCACTTCACTAGTGATATAGATCAGGATCCCAAGAAACAACTTGTATATTGATGTCAAACCAGTTACAATCTTCAAGTCCGATGTTTCAGTTCAACAATCATCTTCACTTCTCAACCTAACTTATTTAATCACAAACAGAGCTTCAAGAGCCTTTGAACACTATTTACATGTAGAAGTTTCGAGCATAAGTATATTTTAAATTTTTGCAACCAACCCTTTACAATGAGCTCCTCAAGAAGATTTTATAGGAAAATGAGGAGGTGGAAGAGTTAAAAGATCTATGGGTTCAATTAATACAGTTTAATGCTTCTCGGCCCTTTAAGGGGCTCAATAGAGAATTTTACAGATATTTATCTGTATCAATTGGATTACATTAAGTTTTAAGCTCGCTGAGGAGCTTTTGTTGACTTTAAGGCTCTATGTCATCGTTGTAATAACTCTCTGACAATTTAAATTAGTTTCTTCGATTTGGAATAACTGTTCGGTTGCATTGAGATAAATATCCTCTATTCTGGTCATTACTCGACCTTTTTTAAATGCTTTGAGGCTGCATGTGGCTTTGGTAGCTGAGAGGAATCAATTAGCCTCTGATGTGGCAGTGGAGGCTTTCTCGGTCTGGTAGATATTTTTATTTTGACCTAAACATGACTAATTAGCTTCTGATCTATGTGTTAGGAATAATTAGGCCTAATTCTCTGTCTTCTATTCTTGAACTGTGTTTAATTTAGTGGATAAGGCTTTTGATTGTCGATCTTAGCCGTAATCCATTAAAACTGTGAAAGCAATATTCAAATCTTCAGTTCTGGCTTGATTTTATCTTCAACACTGATACTCTCTATTTTAATTATGATTGGTTGTGTCTTGTTGATGTGCAGGTGTGACAAGGGCTTTATAGAGCTGCGCATTCATGAGACACCGACAAACATGACGTTGCAACCTTGTGGAAAAATCTCTTTGATAAACAAAGGTGTGGGGGATCGTCATCCCCAGCCTTTGGTTTTCCTTTAATATGATGGACAAAACCATTGAAACCTACAAAATACACAAAAAAGTTATAAAATCCTGTGTGGCTAGGTAAAAATGCTTCAGAGGTTGCAGTTAAGAGCGTGGCCATTGGATGAGAGCATCCGATGGTGGAGATTGTGCATAGAGGTTAAAAGGAGAGCGGTTGATGAAAAAACGGTGGAGAATTAAGTCAGATCCGTTGATCCATGTTTGATCAACGGTCGAGATTAGTTGTGAAATAATAATGCGAAGGGGTCACATTATCGGAAAATGGAAGAAAAACAAAGGAAATGAGTGAAAAATCCTTTGGCGGAGGGAAATGCATTGGAAGGGAATTTGGGGTTTCCCAGATAATGGTAGGCCATTGGATCAGATTAGCCCAACGAGATCAACAGTTAAGATTGATCTAAGAAATCCTTTGGAGAAGGCGGAGGGTGATAATGTAATGGCCAGATTAAATCTGAGTCGTTGATCTGCAGAGATCAACGGCGAGGATCGAACGCGATGAAATGCTGTGGAAACATGGAAAGTAGTTTCGGGTGGAGAAACCAGCGGTATCGCACAACAAAAGGGGAGGAATGTGGTTTTAGCATTTTGGACGCGATATGCGTTAGAGGCCGCCATGTGGCTTTTAAAAACCACCTATATCATGTAGCTCTTGAAGAATTATTGTTCAGGCTAAAATCTACGTGATATGGAGCATCTGCCATCAGATCTAGGGTCTTAGATCGGACGGTGGAGAGTGAGCGCGATATAAACAAGATGCGCGGGTGATATCCAGTGGGGCAGGAGAAGGTGGTTTCAATCTGAGCTGTTGATGAAACAGATCAATGGTGGAGATTGAATCTGGGGTTAAACGAAATAATATATGAGGGGAGAAAGGGTTAACATGGGCCGTTGATCTGCAGAGATCAACAGCTGAGATTTCCCCAAACAACATTACAAAGCGGGGTTCATGATTTTAACGAAGGTCGAGGGGTGCAATCTGGACCATCGGATCTTGACACATGGATGGCCCGGATGTAATCGGAGTTTTGCGATCGGTGGGGGTGAAACAGAAATCATGCTGATGCAATTAGCTGTGGGCCGTCGATCTGCAGATCAGATTGACGGTGGGAAATGAATCAGGAGACCGCCAATCGGGAGGAGGTGAATAAAATATTTAACGCGCCCATTAAAATCTCCTGATTCGAGATTGCGCAGACCATCTGATTGGTTAAAAATCAACGGTGGAGGTTTGGTCTGACCAATGAACGGGCAGGTCCCTCTATAATATGAAAAATCAAAATTTTAATGGAATACAAAGGTTTTTGACAGACGAGGTTTGTTGCGCTTAGCACCTGTTTTATACAACGGGGCTTATCAGAATCAGAACGATGGAGGGGCCTTTTCAATCTACCCATTTAGAAAATCTCCGATGCGAGATCTTGTTGACCATCGATTGGCTTTTTAGATCGATGGTCTTTTTCATTAAAAAACATTGCATCGGCGAGTTTTATACAAAACATATGAAAAAGGGTTTTTATGATTTTACAAAGGGAAAACATGACCGGGAAAGGTTTATTCACAAGTTTAAGTGCCTGATGCGGGCTCTTGGGTTGTATGAAGCGGCAAAGGGATCAGGGCTTATATATAAGAGGGCTAATCAGATCATAGGTCTTAATACAAAAAATAGACTTTTGTGCATCAATTTTTCTGATGCGATAAGCGCCAAATGGGTTTTTTGGCTTGGTCCTAGCGCTAAGGCATATGGTGGGGAAGTGGTTTGGGGCTTAGCCCAAAGGGGCTTAGGCTCAGAGTTAAAAAACTTATTTTTTTATGAATTTTTCAAGGTTTTTTGATGGATTTGTGGGTTTCGACAAGGTTCAAAAATGAGTTTTAAACCTTACAAAAAGGGATTTTATGAAGGGAAGGAGTAAAATGAGGGAAAAATGGGGATTTTAGTAGTCTTTTTCTTCAGGGAAAACAACAGAATTCAAATTTTAAAAGGGAAACAACAGTGAAGATTAATCAGAGGATAAGATATCTTCATAAGGCTTCAAGAGATAACAATTTTGGCAATAAAACTTGTTTCTTGAAGGCTTCAAAAATGTTTTAGCCACCATTTGATATGAAATTTTTTATAGGTGGCTAACCGTGGCTCCACATGGGAATGGTGCCTTCTTGAAGGCACCACAAACTTCATATTTGCATTCCCTAGGGGGTTGATCAGTGCCTCATCCATTGGGCTGCAACTTTCTTTGTTTGGATGATCTTCTTTTTCTCTGAAAATGTTAGAAGCCATGAAAAAACAATGGAACTTCATCAACACAAGCTTTCTACCTACCCAATCCTACTAATCTATCATTTTTTCTTCTTTTAGAGTGCACTTGGATTGGCAAACTCTTCTACAACGTTTTATTCTTTTGAAAGCAAAAAACTAATCTAAGTCTACTTCTTATTTCTCCATGAACTCAGATTAAACAGTTGAGTTCATATGCTTCTCTACCTAGTCTACTATCTATTAGGATTAAACAGTCTAACAGATTTTTATTCACTAATTTCTAAAACAAAAATTTAAAAGAATACAAGTCAGGATTGAACAATTTCACTTTTTGCTGATCTATGGCATAAAACAAGCTACACATAGATATTATTTTACAAAAAATTAAATCAAAATGGAAGGCTTAAGATCTGAAAGTTTTGAGACAACCTTCTCTTCTCTTCAGCTCTGTTTTTTGAGTTTATTCGAGCTATTTTTCTTGTTATCTGGTTTAGATTTTGAGCTGATTAGAACTAGTTTTATCTCTGTTTTTTACTCAAAATTAAAATAGAGAGGAGTCATTCTTCTTTTGGACACTTAGGTTCAGATTTTGAGCTTGTTTGAACCTTTAATTTCTAGCCTAATCTACCTAACTGATAAGCCATGATTAATCTGTTTGGCAAATCAAATTCACCAACCTATCAACAGTAAATTTAAAACTAATTAGTCATGATTAGGCTGTATGACTAACAAGGAGTGTGTTTTCAGGAGTGGCATTTGAGCTTGCACACTTTCAGATTTGTTTCTCTTTTTTGGTATGGGGCTGTACCTTTATTGTTTTTGCAATCTGCCCTCTTTTCTTTCTTTCACTGTTTTTGTATTTTTGATTTTTCTAACTTTGAATGCAATGATGGGTGAAATATTTATAATGAGAAAAAATACAAAAAAGGCTTCCAAACATGTTAGGATCAAGAGAAGTAATGTTTGAGCATCCTGCCATTGATAGGACCCCCAAACAGTTCAACTCCATTCAACTCCTGCAAGAAAAAGGCATTGTTACTAGCAGCAAAATGAATGAGATAAGGGCCAAGCCATAAGTTATCAAATTTCCCATGCTTTCCCTTATCTTCTCTCCTTGAATCCCACTTTAACACTTTGTCCCCAACATTAAAATTGATGGCCTTTTTTCTTCTATCAAAAATCTTCTTGATGTTCTCTTGTTTTTGTAATGCTTTGTTGTAAACCTCCTCTCTGGTTTGTTGAAGATGAATAGTCTGATTAATCCTTCTGATCATGTCATTGTCTTCAGACTGCACCTCTTGAATCAAATTCATAACTGGCATACCAAGGCTGGTTGGAAAAATTGCATCTGTACCATACACAAGCTGGTAGGGTGACATCCCAATAAATTTCTTTAATGTCAATCTGTCAGCCCATAATGCATGCACCAGCTTTGTGTGCCAAAAATTCTTGTTGTCTTCAAGAAACTTCATGATTATGTTCACCAAACTCTTGTTTGAGGATTCTTCTAGCCCATTACCTTGAGGGTAATATGCAGTAGAATGACCCAATGTTATCTGATATTTGTGACAGAAATCAACAATCTTCTTGGATCCAAATGTTGCAACATTATCAGTGATAATATTTCTAGGACAGCCAAATCTAGAGAGGATATTAGTCTCCATGAATTTTATGATGATTGAGTCATTGGCTTGCCTAGAAGGGATGGCTTCTATCCATTTGGTGAAGTAGTTTGTAGCAGTGAGAATCCATCTATATTGGGTAGATGAAGGTGGATGGATTTATCCTATGAAGTCAAGTCCCCACTGTTGAAAAGGGGCTTCAACAGTGATTGGATGCAGAGGTAAGGGTAGCAACTTTCTTTTGCCTTGAAAAAGTTGGCATTTATGACAGGCAATGATCATTTTGTGTACATCAAGAAAGAGAGTGGGCCAATAGTAACCAACCCTTAGGATTTTGTTGGCTGTTGTCTTCCAGTAGAAGTGGCCTCCACATTCTCCTTCATGGAACTCGTGCTTAACCTTCTCTGCATCATACTCAGGAAAACATTTAAGCAATATCCCACTTGCATTTTTCCAATAAATACATTTATCTATAATGCAGTAGTTTACAGCTTTTAACTTTAAAAACCTTGCGTTTTTTTTTGATAAACCAGGAGGTGTATTCAAATTAAGCAAAACATATAGAATATCAGCATACCAAGAGGAATTCATAAAATGGTCTTCAACAATGGGAGTTGATAGTTCCTCTTGTTCATCTAAAAGCATTTATCATATTAATATTAAGAACTTCAAAATTTGGTTCAGCCATTAATCTAGCTAGGCCTTGGACTTTGATGAGTTTAGTGGGCTTGATTTCTAAATCATATTCAAGAATCACCGCAATCCACTTACCTCTCTTACCATATGGGTCCTGCGTTAGAATGTCTTTCACAACTGAATTTGGGACAAAGGCAATGATGTGTGAGTGCAAAATGTACACTCTGAAGTCTTTTAAAGCTTTGACCAAAGTAAAAGCTTGCTTTTCCACAATGTTATTGCTTCAGAGTACTCTATAGCCTTGCTAAAGATGCAATATCTTGCTCTTGTCCACATTGGGTTTTTAACAATAGGACATAACTATTGTATTGTAAATTAAATGAAAAATATAAAAATCCTTGAAAAATTAGTTTATTCGGCTGGTGTTTTGTTTAACGCTTGTTTCACCAGCTCAAAGGACTTGTTTGCTTCCAAGGTCCACTTAACCCCTTGCTCCTTCTTCAACATGTTTGTAATGTTTCTAAGGAGCTCAACCAAGTTGGGTCTGAACCTTCTCAAGAAATTAATCTTTCCAATGAAAGATAGGAGTTCCTTGATATTTCGAGGATGAGAGATTTGCAATATGGCCTCAATCCTCTTTGGGTCTATATTAATACCCTCTTATGAAATGATGTGCCCAAGAATTTTACCTTCTTGGAGACCAAACAGTGTTTTCTTTGGGTTCAAGGATATGCCAAAATTCCTGCATGTCTCGAAGACTATTCTCAAATGTTCTAAGTGCTCTTCATCTATCTTTGAAAAAATCGTGAAATCATCAAGGTATATAATGATGGAGAAGCCCAATTCCTCCGAGAAAGCAATGTCCATGGCTCTTTGGAATGTTGCACCAGCATTCATTAGACCAAAGGGAATTTTTACATACATGAAAGTGCCCCAAGGTGTAGTAAACGCTGTCTTTAATTGATCATCAGGATGAACTAAAATCTGATTGTATCCTGAGTAGCCATCAAGCAAAGAAGTTCTTTTAGAACCAACTACCCTTTGTAAAATATGGTCCATCTTGGGTAAAGGGTAGTTTTCCTTCAATGAAGCTTTGTTTAAGTCTCTAAAGTCTATACAAAGCCTAATCTCTCCTGTTTTCTTTCTAACTGACACCAGATTAGACACCCATTCAGAATATCTAATAGGGACAATAATACCAGCTTCATACATTTTCTTGATTTCCTTCTCAACCAAAGGTAACTGAACAGGGTTAATTCTGTGCAGATTTTGTTTGAATGGCTTTTTGTTTTCCTTGAGAGGAATTTTGTGTTGAATTATTTTAGTATCATAGGATTTTAGATTTTCATAACTCCATGCAAAAACATCAGAAAATTCTTTAAATAACTCTATGTATTTGAGTTTAATGTGAGCTTGTAAAGTATTAGATAGTTTTATCATCATTGGTTTCAATTCACTGCCTATAATACACTCTTAAAATTTAGTCTCTACAGGTTCCAGTTTTGGCTTCTTGGCCACATCGTTGAAATAAAACAACTCTTCTAAAGGGGCCAAAACCTTTGGCAAACTTTGATCTTTAGACTGTAGAGTTTCTAAGTATTCTGTTTCTAACTCTACAATCATCTCTGTCATGTTTTCAATTTTACTAGATAACAAGTTTACATTAGCAACCTCAGGAGACTTTTGTTCTTCATCAAGAAATTTTTTTTCACTAGGGCAGTTTGTTTTATAATCTAAATCCAAACTTGGTAGTTCAAATTCATTTATGAACTGCATGAAGTCTTCTATTTGTTTGTCTCCGTCAAACACTTGCCAATACTTCTCGTTATCAGGAACAGCTGGTTTGAATTTAATTTGATTTGTACATTATTTGGTTTCATATGGCGTTAAACAGGTTCTAGCAGCAAAAGCTAAGCTATGGGCCATGATATTCCTTTTTCTTGGGACAAAAATCAATTGGGATTCCTCAAAAGTTTTCAATAAATCCACAACATCGTTTCTATAGGCTCTAATTCTAGGGTGATTAGCATTATATTCCCCATTTACTTGCCTAATGATTAACTCTGAATCTCCATGCACTATAATTCTCTTGGCTCCTAATTTTTTCAAAAAATGTAAGCCTAAAAGAAGGGATTCATATTATGCTATGTTATTTGAACACTGAAAGTTTAATCTATAGGAATGGCCTTCTGTGTGGTTATTTTCAGTGTTACGTATCCAGACACCTGCACCAGCATTGGTCCTAGTGCAAGGCCCGTCAAAGTTTATACTCCACAGAGGATTAGTTTTAGGTTCATATTGGTTACTATCCTCTTTAACAAGTGTTCTATTGGTTTGTTCTTGAAAGTCAACACTCTGTTGAACTTGTTTTAATTCCTCATATTTTTTACTGTGTTGAGGACTGTTTTCTTGACTGTCAAGGTTTAAAAGCAATGGATGCATGATTTGTAGCTCAAGACCCGTGTGTGGTTTGCTAAATTTCTCAAATGTAGCAAATTATTTAGACACTTCTGTGTTGCCTTTATCCTCCTCTCTATCGACCATTAATTCAGTCAAAGTGACTTGCTCACTGAATGTTTCATCGTTGAAAAAGATAAATGAATCGAGGCCTGTATTTACAGAATACAGAGGAGAGTTTTGTGGTCTGTCTTGGCTAGTAACCATGTACTGCATATGGGACTCCCTGTAAAGTCTTCTTGTCTGATTGAAAACACAGATGGTCAAATATGTCATTTCCATCTGCATAGTTCCTTGTAACTTAGCTCCCCAAGACCTAGATAACAACATACCATAATTTGGGGGCACATAAGCCACAACAATATCCATGAATAAACATTTGGCTGGGATTTGTGCTAAGTTAAGACAGAGGTCTTTGATTAATCCTAAACATTTTACTCTGCTTGGGTCAAAGGAGTAAAGGTCTTTGTAAGGTTGAGTGATCTCAAGGCCTAGGCTCTCCATTACAGCTTTGGGCATTAAATTGTGAGAGGCCCCAGAATCATGCATAGCATTATGCATAATCTTGTCATGAATATTTAAACTTACATAAAAAGGAGGAACAGGTCCCTCTTGATATCTACCTTCAATATTAGGACCAAAAATGAGTTATGGCTGGTCATCGTTAAGATTGACAGTGTCATTATTATCTTCTATGTTAAAAGCCTTCAAAATTTGAGATCTATATACATTCTGGGAAGCTAACTCAGTAAGAGGAACAAAGATTTTAATTCTGGAAATTTCCTGCTCCAAGCTAAAAGAAATTTGATTCTTTGAAGTGCTTGTTTCAGCCTTATTAACTGCCATTCTATTAGCAAAATCAGTTTGTTGATTTTATCTATTTACATTTGTTAGAATTGTTTTAAGAGGAGTATTAGCTGAGGTGCTAACACTACTAAGGTCTGCACTCTGTTTTTGACCGTTTTGAGTGCCTTTATCTTTAATTTTATCAGAATTCACAGCCACTGTTTTGTCCTTTTGTTTTACAATTTTGGGTTTATTTACAGTGCTATTTTGTGAATATTTGTCAGAGGTTTTAGTCTTGGTAGTTTCCTGATTTCTTTTTCTTCTAAGCTCATACTCTTTTTGAGACTCTATGATGACATTTTCCATGTCTTGATAATAACTTTCATCATCATCTCTTTTATCATCATAGGGTGTGTATGGACCTTGTCTTCTATCATAATGAACTTCAAAGTCATCATTATCTACTCCCAGCATGTTGATATCATCTTCCTCTATTTTCTCACTTGTTTCTTCAACCTCGCTTACATAGTTTTGATGAAATGGAGGAGTGATATGTTGATCATCCTCCCTTGGTCTGTTTTGAGGCTGGTTTCTCCTAAAATTATGATTCTGGTTCTGATTTCTGTTTTGAGGAGTAGTTTGGTTTTGACTAGCTTGTGCTCTCTCAAGTATGCTCAGTTTCTTCATCATCTCTTCCATTATTCTTTCCATCTTTGAGCTAGATGTGGAAGGTGTGGATTCCTCTCTAAAAGATACTATCTTCTCATTCTTCATTCTTGCTCTTTTCTCCATTACGTTAACTTCCACAAAGAGAGCTCCTTTTTGCATATCTTCAAGATTTAAAGGATCTTTTTCTCTCAGCTGATAGGCCATTTTAGGGTCAAACCCTTCAGGAAACTTGTTTAAAGCTGATCCTTGTGGAGGTTTTAGGTCTGGGGGAAGTGCATTATACACAATATTAAATCTAGTGCAGTAAGATTGTACACTTTCCCCAATGTTTCTATGGAGATCCTTGTAATAAGAAAGTATTTGAAGAGGGTTTTTCCTTACTTCCCATTTGTTTAAGAATGACTGATGGAAGGATTGGAGATCATTTATACTATGAGGGGCTAAGCCTTTGAACCATTTTCTTACTTCTCCCCCTAAACTCTGAGCAAATAATCTAACTTTGACAGTTTCATCATTAATCTCATCTTTGTCAAAGTAGCCATTCATCTTATCCACATGTTGTGAAGCAGTAGTAGCATTACTGGCATCATACAATGGTATTTTGGACTGATAGTCCTGTGGAAGATTGACTAAGGGTAAAGGAAGGACTAAGGGAGCATACCATGCTACCATGATATGTGGTGGGGGTGGATTTACAAGAGGTGGATTAACAAGGGGGAAAGTGGGCTGGAATGGAGTGCTTTGGATAGTGGATGTATGGGTAGTAGAAGTGGATGGACCAGGAATAGATTGCTGAGCTGATCTTGGATGAGCGACACTTAAATTGTGAAGGAAATGTAAATCAGGTGGTGTTGTTTCTCTACTACCAGGATGTTCACTTGTGTCCGGGGATGAAAGTGAAGACTTTGAATCTAGCTTATCTAAATCATAAAGTGACCTAGTTCTAAATGGATTTCTTAAGTCAAATTGTGATTGTTGTAGAGCTGCAAGGTTTTCAGGAACTGAATTAGCTCTCAAGGGTGATCTGAAAACAGTTGAAGACTTCATATTAGGAGACTTCCTAAGGATACTTTCAGGGTTATCAACTATCTCAGGTGGGTATGGGTCAGGGTAGGCTCTAGTATGAATCTTTCTAGGAGCCACTATCCTGTGTTTTTCAGACCTAAATAAACAAGAAAAGTTTAACCAGGCATGACAGTCTTTAAGAGGTTAACTGATCTTTTAAACAAGAAAAAATTAATCCTAAAGCCTTCTAGCTGAGTTTATATGATGTTATGATGATTACGGGTCTTCCCAGTGGAGTCTTAAGGTTTGTATAGGATTGTGGAGTCGCCAAGTGGAAGTTTTTAGCTCTTTTGGAGGTAAAAGGTTTTATGGTCCACCACCATGTTTATTTAATACCAATCTGAAATATTTTTGGGTTTTTTCTGAGTTTTTTTAGTCCTATGGGTTCTAAGAGTGTCCTAAATCTGTTTCAAAACTTAGCTACGGTTATGAGACAAAGACAGTCTACTCTTATGGCTAAGATAGCTGATCCTTCAAGGTTTGATAAGCTCTTATGAGAATCCTAGGGTTTCCTTACTTTGTCATTGATTCAAATAAGTTTCACCATGATTACTGTTTGCTTGGTAGTGCTTGAAGAGGGCTTATTTTACTCACTACACAATGTTCTTGAATCAAGGGATTCCTGAGGTCTTAAAAGTATGTAGGATGAAGTTTGCTCAGAAAATTCCCCACCAGAGTCGCCAGAAATGTTATTTGCTAGTGGCTCAACTGGCTAATATGCCAAATTTTCTTAAATCAGGGGTTTTTCCGGTGTCCTAAGGTGTACTTAGACTGTTACCAACTCAGAAATCCCAAGCGGAGTCGCCAGAAATTTTAGCTCCCCATAATTCTAGTAGATTGGTGAGACCAAAACTGCGGAGAGAACACTTGAACCACTTTGGGATTCTAGGATCTAGCCCTTCTGAATTCAGAGAGGGATCTCTCTAATAAGTGCAAAGATTGATTTATCTTTAATGACTTTTGTGTATGATATTAGGCTAGTTATTAGGAGCAAGGGTTTTTGTTTGTTTTGGATGGTTGAGCATGATTATTAGTTGAGTGGAAAGTCCCAAAATGAAAGAGTTTCAAAGGTGTGAAATTATAAGCAATCAGAACAATATTTGGCTGATAAGATAGATATAACGTTGGTTTTTAGTCCATTGGGCTATGGAGTCATAAAAGGGTTTAATTGAGCAACAATTTCAAGAGTGGTCCAAGGGGCAAGTCATCTATATCACAAGATATTTGAGATTAAATGATGGAATGGAAACAATGAAAGTGTTGAAGGGGTGGAAACAGACACTAATTTCAACTAGGATTTAACAGTCTGTCCAAACAAGAAAAGCCTTTAAAGGTAACTATTTAAAACCAACCAAAGGGAAGGGCTCACCATAAACCTCTTTGGGAAAGTTCGTATTAAAGCTAACTAAATAGAAAAACAATCCATTAATCCTCACAATTACTTTTTGAAAGGATGAAAACAAATGAGAGAAACAAAGTGAAACTTAAGATTAGATAAGATACTTTTAAATCTAGTCTGCTTTCAGCATACACTTAGGGAAACTTTTAGAATTTACCTTTGGAGAAATAAGCTAGAAAACAGGGCACAACATCACTTTTATAGTCTCACTTTAATAAAAAAATAATGAAAATAACATCTAAGAACAATTTTTAAAGTAAACAATAGGACGAGGGAACGCCAACATTCCTAACTACTTGAACTGTATTGAATCATTCTTAAATACATGATTTAGAGGAAAACATTGAGATAAAGCTTATCAGTCAGAGAAGGGTACTGTAAACAGTAAATCCTAAATCTATGCTTACTGTTCTTTATCAGAGAATAAATGGACAAAATGGCATACATGAAAGGAAAACAATAACACAGAAAGAAGCACTTCGCCAGTGATATAGACCAGGATCCCAAGAAACAACTTGTATATTGATGTCAAACCAGTTACAATCTTCAAGTCCAATGTTTCAGTTCAGCAATCATCTTCACTTCTCAGCCTAACTTATTTAATCACAACCAGAGCTTCAAGAGCCTTTGAACACTCTATACATGTAGAATTTTCGAGCACAAGTATATTTCAAAGTTCTGCAACCAACCCTTTACAATGAGCTCCTTAAGAAGATTTTATAGGAAAATGAGGAGGTGGAAGAGTTAAAATATCTATGGGTTTAATTAATATAGTTTAATGCTTCTCGGCCCTTTGCGGGGCTCAATAGAGAATTTTATAGATATTTATCTATATTAATTTGATTACATTAAGTTTTAAGCTCGTTGGGGAGCTTTTGTTGACTTTAAGGCTCAGTGTCATCGTTGTAATAACTCTCTGACAATTTAAATTAGTTTCTTCGATTTGGAATAACTGTTTGGCTGCATTGAGATAAATATCCTCTATTCTGGTTATTACTCGACCTCTTTTGAATGCTTTTAGGCTGCAGGTGGCTTTGGTAGCTGAGAGGAATCAATTAGCCTCTTATGTGGCAGTGGAGGTTTTCTCGGTCTGGTAGATATTTTTATTTTGAATTAAATAGGACTAATTAGCTTCTGATCTATGTGTTAGGAATAATTAGGCCTAATTATCTGTCTTTTGTTCTTGAACTGTGTTTAATTTAGTGGATAAGGCTTTTGATTGTCGATCTTAGCCATAATCCATTAAAAATGTGAAAGAAATCTTCAAATCTTCAGTTTTGGCTTCATTTGATCTTCAACACTAATACTCTCTGTTTTAAGTATGATTTGCTGTGTCTTGTTGATGTGCAGGTGTGACAGGGGCTTTATAGAGCTACCAGCATTCATGAGACACCGGAAAACATGACGTTGCAACCCTATGGAACAATCTCTTTGATAAACAAAGGCATGGGGGATCGTCATCCCTTGCCTTTGGTTTTCCTTTAATATGATGGAAAAAACCATTGAAATCTGTAAAATACACAAAAACGCTATAAAATCCTGCGTGGATGTGTAAAACTACTTTAGAGGTTGCGGTTAACAGCATGGCCATTGGATGAGAGCATCTGACGGTGGAGATTGTGCATAGAGGTTAAAAGGAGAGCGGTTGATGAAAAAGCGGTTGAGAATTAAGTCAGATCCGTTGATCCATGTTTGATCAACGGTCGAGATTAGTTGTGAACTAATAATGCGCAGGGGTCACCTTATCAGAAAATGGAAGAAAAACAAAGGAAATGAGTGAAAAATCCTTTGGCGGAGGGAAATGCATTGGAATGGAATTTGGGGTTTCCCGGATAATGGTAGGCCATTAGATTAGATTATCCCAATGAGATCAATGGTTAAGATTGATCTAAGAAATCCTTTGGAGAAGGAGGAGGGCGATAATGTAATGGCTAGATTAAATCTGAGCTGTTGACCTGCAGAGATCAACGGCGAGAAGTGAACACGATGAAATGCTGTGGAAATAGGGGAAAGCAGTTTCGGGTGGAGAAACCAACGGTATCGCACAACAAAAGGGGAGGAAGGTGGTTTTAGCATTTTGGACGTGATATGCGTCAAAGGCCGCCACGTGGCTTTTAAAAACCACCTATATCATGTAGCTCTTGAAGAAGTATTGGTCAGGCTAAAATCTACACGATATGGAGCATCTGCCGTCAGATCTGGGGTCTCAGATCGGATGGTGGAGAGTGAGCGCGATATAGACAAGATGCACGGGTGATAACCGATGGGGCAGGAGAAGGTGGTTTCAATCTGAGCCGTTGGATGAAACAGATCAACGGTGGAGATTGAATCTAGGGTTAAACAAAATAATATATGAGGTGGAGAAAGGGTTAACATGGGCCGTTGATCTGCATATATCAACGGCTAAGAATTCCCCAAACAACATTACAAAGCGGGGTTCATGATTTTAACGAAGGTCGAGGGGTGCAATCTGGACCGTCGGATCTTGACACGTGGATGACCTGGATGTAATCGGGTTCTTTAAGAATGAACGGATCTCCTTGGGTGGCTTTGAGCATTCGACTCACTTCTGACCATCGAGGGCAGTCCTTTGTGAAGTGCTCATCATCACAAATCAAACAAGGATAATTTGGTTTACGTTGAGAACTATCAGTAAAACGAGGTTTTGGAGAATCCTATTTCGAGGTATTGGCTTTAGCCTTACCCTTACCCTTCTTCTTACCTTTGGAAGTGTTATCTGCAGGATTGGCCTGAACAACATTCACTTCTATAGGTGTGCCAAAATTCAAAGTTGACTGAGAAGCTACATTATTGGAAGAAGTAGACTTCTGCTTCCCATAGTTAGATGAAGGAGACTTCTGAGAAGTCTGCGATACAGAACCAATAATACCATCAAAGGATGGAGCTGACGACAGTTTAGAAGTTCCAGGTCTAGGAGCATCAGGAAATGTATCGTACAATGCGCCAGACTGAGAATATACGAGATCAAGGTACTGGGCGTAAGAAATGGCTTGTTCCTAGGTTACACATGCCGCCATAGCAATGTCTTTGGAAATATGATTGACAAAGGAGGTAGTGAACCAATGAGTCAGAAGCTGATCAAGTATCTCAAATTTGATCATGCAATGACGACGTCGCCACTCATGAATATGATCTTAGATATGAATAGCTCGGTCCTGTTTCAATGAAGTGAGGAGATGCGTCCCAGTCTCATAGCGGATCGGTAATTGAAAATTTGTAAGGAATGCCATGGAAAAAGAATTGAAATCTTGAAAAAATCTACGAGATATCTCAGTGTACCACTTTGCAGCAGCACTAGTAAGAGTTCGCTGGAAAAGACGGAGAAGAATAGAATCGTCAACCCAATAATTAGAAGAACACCACAAGTGGTAAGTCATCACATGCTTTTGGGGGTCTTCACCAGGTTTACCCTCAAATTTAGGACAATAACCAGGAATCTTGGTCGGAACTGGGGGCCAATATGGATTATGAAGAATAGGATCATTTGTCAACTTCGACACATCGAGTAATTCCAACGTAGCAAGAAATGGTAACTGAGTATTGAAAGTCATTGGAGGTCGTTGATAAGGACCTGTATGTACATTCCGCCCAGTCGAAGCAGGATTCTGTCCCAAAGGATTCGGATCGTAGTGATTAAAAACATGATAATTTGGTTGATAATGAGATGGAGGACCAGGATATTGAGTCAAAGAAGACCATTGAGGTCCTTAATGAGTAGCATAAGTATTTTTCTACGGAATGTAAGTATGACTTTGAGTATGCTGATACACAGGTTTATTTTGAGGGTAAGGAATCCGAGGTGCGCTATATACTGGTTGATTTTGAGGGTACGGAATTTGGGGTGCATTATATACCAGTTGATAGGTAAATTGAGGGTAATAAGCACCCTGCGGCTGCACAGGTTGACCTTGCGAAGAAGTTTGAGTAGGCTGCTGAGCAAGGAAAATAGGTAAAACCGACTGCGGAAATGAAGGAAGATGCTGGTGGGCAGTCTGCAATGGTTGTTAAGCATGTTGAATTTACTATTGAAATGGTTTTTGAGGGGCACCAGGTTGACCTTGTGGGAAAGGTTGGCCTGATGCTTGCAATGGACCAGGTTGTCCCTGATGACCAGGTTGACCTGGAGAAGGACCAAAGGGTTGTCCTGGTTGCACAATATTTGGGCCACACTGAATGTGCGGCTATGATTGAGGTGTAACAAGTTGTCCCTGTGACGGATAAACTTGCTCCCTAGGACCAAAAGATGATCTGTGTTGATTCAGAGATTTACCCGAGGGACTAGAGGGTTGTACATGTTGGACCAAAGGCTGTCCTTGTAAATGTTGGCCTTGTGGACCGCATGGTTGTCCCTATGGACCAGAAGTAGGGCCCTGCTGAGCTAAATGTTTTCCATGTGAGGGTTATCCTTGTGAGCCAGAGGGTTTCACAGGCAGAGTAGGTCCCAGATGAGTAACTGTCTGATAGGGATCATAAACAACCTGATAAGGATCAATAGGAGGGAAATAGATCAGATTACCATACACATCATAATGGTGCGTATAGATATATATGGGATTACCAAAAACATCATAGTGATGGAATTGAGGATTAACAGGAGCCTGAGACTGCTGAGAACCCTGAGAATTCTACTGTTGAACAACTAACAAATATTCTTCAAAAGTAATACCACCAGGAATCACAGGAGTAGTATAAACTGAACTAGAAGCCACACAAATCGTTGGTTGAACTGGAATAGATGTGACAGTAATTGACGAACCAGGAGTCGAAGGTGATAGCCCCAATGACAGTAGCAGTGAACTCGGAGGAGGATTTACTACACTGGATTTTGCAATGGAAGTAACACTAGACATAATCTGACTAAGAGATCTATATCCAAGTCGAAATGAGACTGATGGTGGTGAAGATTGGGTGGAGGCACGAGAGAGATCTTCGGGAAAGAGTTGATATTCTGCTATGGAAATAGGCATTCCTTCATTTCAAATAGAACTGGAGGAATCCATATCTTAGTCCAAGGTAAGATCTTCGAAAATACTACGGGGACTAGGAGGTATCACAGTAGCAACAAAAGTCAATCCAGACGTAAGAGGAGGAAATTCCCCTTCTTCCCCAAAATTGGACCAAGCACTTGAAGGAGGCCAATTGAGTTCGACTGGCTCATCAAATGGAGACCGAGTAGCAAGGGGTTGGATAGATGGAAGAATAGGCTGCGAGAACTCGACAGATCTAGTGGATGAGGGGTTTCGAAAGAAGCATCTGAAAAAGAACCACCACTAGGAGGCAGTAAGGATGATGAAACTGGATGTTCTGCCACTTTGACTATAAATAAGTATAGGAAGGAAAAGAGATAACAATTCGAAGGTACCAAAATCAAGAACCAAGGAAATCAATCAAACCAAGTAACAAACTTTTAATGAGCGTGTAATCGTAGGTGATTAATTTTATAACGCTGAAACCAAAATTCATTGTTTCATGTTTTAAGAGTCAAGAAACAGGAAAAATATGGCTCTAGTCATTTTCAATTTGAAATGAGCGTGAAGGGACAAGTGCTCGAAGATCTCTTCTCCTATTTAAAGAGTCACGAAAATATTGAAATGACTTCTCAACAATTCTAAGCAAGAGGGTGTACCAGGTTTCCGTGAAATGCCATATACACCTTGGTGATCAAATGAAATAGAAATGACCAAGGACTTGACGTACGTGCAGGTAATCTCCTTGAATGCTGTGTTCGGTGTATCACGGTTACAAGGCGGCAGACTCGGCTTCCTATGGATAAAAGGATTGCAACCTAGAGGGGTCTCCCTTTATATATGGGACAGTACGGAGAGCACAAGTCTGTACTAGCGTTTTCTGAAGCCAGAAGTCGAGTGACAGCTAATAGGTTTTAAGACGCTGAAACACGTCTCTAGCCTAGACTAGTAGAAATGTTTCGTTAGGTTCCAATGTTGCCTTAGGTTCATTGAGTAAATTTTAAATTTAATCTTGAATTATGTTTCAATTTTCAGGTCCTATCGAATGTGGAGCTCAACTTCCTAGATGAAAATTATATGCAAATGAACATCATTTCAATTCGATGAATGCTAGTTATAAGAAGGATACAAATATTTCAAACAAGCAAACAAGGAAAACATGCAAAGAAACTTCTAATGCCCTTAATGAAATCAATCGAAAACGTAATTCCTTCCTAGATTGACAAATGCTAGTTATGTAAAGGAACGTTTCAGTTTTGATGCAACAAAAGAATGCAAATATATTTTTTTATTTTTTGGACTTTCAATGAAATGAAGCACACATTGTACTAATTCAATGGAAAAAAAAATAAACACTAGTTTTATTTTTGTGAATGTAAGGTTTTGAAAGTGAATGACTCAGCCAAAGCAAAAAAAACACACAAACATACAAGCTAATGGAGCAAACTTTCAAATGAGAAAGAGAGTTTCCCAAAGCGACCCAAACAAGAAAAGTAATTGATGCTCAAAGTATTGAAGAAGAAGGGCTAATTGAAAAAATGAAAAGACTGTTTAAATAGAAAAACAAAAGGATCAAGAAAAATTAGTCTAAAAACTCGAAACAAGATAGATAACAATCAAAGAGACTTGTTCTTGAACAGAAGGCTCGGTGTGCAAGAACACCTAGAAAACCTAAGGTCTTAACTGACACTGATAGGAAAATGGACAAACAACTGAGGGAAACAAGTCTACAATATTCAACACAGTCTACAAAATCTTAAATACACTCAGACATAACCTAGAAGAAAGAACGAATGACCAAAATACGCATTATGGAGGTCAAACCAAAACCTACAGGGGTTGGCACGACTCTAAGGCTATAATCCACACCATACAGAGGTTGGCGCGAGTGCTAAAAGAGAAACCTGTGCTAATTGGCATGACTGTCCAAAAAAAAAATGCGCCAAGCTAGATACCTATGGGGAAAAGAGGAAAAAACCTAACATAATGAGCAGAGGTCAACCTTGACTCTCTGGAGCTGAACAGAGGATGGAAACTCAAAAAACAAACCAGAAAAAGATTGATAACTAAACCAATAATTGAAACTGAACCAAAAAACTCGCACTGGTCCCCAATGGAGTCGCCATTTTGTTATGAAGGCAAATCCTCTCTACAGACAGAGATGATCCCTCTAGCCCTAGGGTGGGTCTAGTAACAAAAGGACATGCTAAAGTGTTGCTTCCTAGTTAATGAATGCAAGAGAGTCATGGTATATTGACCTACCTTGAATCCAACGCTGTCGATGTTGTAGAAAGAGAAGTGGCCTCTCGCTTCTACCTTGGAAAATCATGATCCATTCTTTGTCACGGTCAGATACCTGTACATAGGACAAAGAAAAAGAATAACATATGACATAATAGTTTCACTCACAACTTTTATCCAGTCAAAGAGGGCTAAACATATCACATCAAATAAACATCATAACACAATAGTGGAACCAAACAATAGTCATGTATATTAATGAGTAGAAGAGTACAACCGATGCTTTGACTTCACAGTCTCCTCCAGTGGCGTTCAGAAGAAGCATGTCTCAACAGTTGAAAAGGGAATTCAGAATCAAGGTCTCTCAGAAGTCATCGACTTGAGCTCTCTCAACACAATATTTCTTACTTTATCTTCTCTAGTAGCTTAGCTATAGTATAATTCTCCTAGTTCAGCTATTCAACCGTTCAGCTAGCTTCTACTAAAATAGATATTTTCTTATATAGAGGAGAGAGAGGAGGTTGGGATCCCTACAAAGGTGGGAGGGAGTCCTATCCTTTAGGAGAGTTCTGTTAGCCATCAATAATTTTTTGTCATGGAAAATGATGGCTAAAACAGGTCTTGAGCCTTCAAGATATTATTTTCATAGAAAATTTCTCATTCTTGAAGCCTTCTGATGCTTCCTAAACTCAAAAAGTGATTTTCACTACTTTTTCATTGAAAAATCCACCAAGAAACCATGCTGATATCCAAAGAGACTGTTTTTTAGGCCATTTTCCATCATTTTCTAAACCTGTGTCAATCATTGTTTGCCCTTATTTATCCTTCATTTTTGTTAGCCCCCTATAAATTTTTGACATTGGGCAAAATGGATTAAGTGGACAACAAGTTGGTGAAAGACAAGGGATTTCAAGTGTAACTATTTAATAGCAGACAATAAACATGTAATAGCAAGCCATTAATCATGCTAAGTATAACTATAAGCTAATTAATACATAGAAATCAAACATTCCAGCCATACATAGAGGTATAGACCCTCTAACTTCGGGAAATGGCTATCAGACTTTGGGGAAAACACATAAGACAAACTAACAACTCATAAACTACGCCGGAACGCCTAAACATAGTCTCTAAGTCATTGGGCACTTTGAAAAACAAGTTTTCATAGTTTTAGGCAAAGGGCTAGATCGAGACTAGGCCTCCTTGGTTCAACAAGATGATCAACAAATCAGTCAAAGAGAAAGTTTTATGGACAGAACTATGGGCAGCTTAATAGGTAGGTAGGGCAAAC